>VZTR01019311.1:8054-20128 GCA_013400775.1 Chaetops frenatus
TTGTTCTGCAAAACAGGCAGAAGCATTTTCTACCATATAATTAATAAATTTTAATTCTCAGATTTTTAATGACTGGTGCATTTTTTCCAAGTGTAAACTATTAATAAATACTCTTTGAAGTCTGGGAACACTCCTAGAAAGGTTTTACTTGTGTATGACCTAGTTTTATTTAGCTGTCTGTCTTGCTCATTGAAAGCAATATCTGGTAATTAACCTGGGGGCATACAGCCTGAGTGCTTTATCTATGCAATAAACCAGTTTGTGGTGACCCATATGAACAGGTCAGCCACACTATCTGGAAGACATCAGGACAATGTTTCATAGAGCTATCCCATCTATATGTGCTAAACCCCCCTAGCAATGCCATAGCATTAAATGTGATGTGTCCAGTTTTACCTGAGTTGGTGACTTTTTATCCTGTAGATTTGGCCGCACGCTCCTAAAACCTTTTGCTGAAAGAGATGAACTACTAGCGTCTCCATTCAGTGTCTCTCTGCTGCCATTATTGTAAGATCGCCAGGCTTTTGTAAATAAAAAAACNGCAGAGGTGCCTTATTTGCCAAAAGCATCCACACACAGCAAAATAACATTGAAGAAGAAACAGAAAGAAAGCAAATGTTAGCAGGAGACAGTTCAGTTTTACGTTTATACTTAAATAAAGGAACTAGCAAATTAAAGGGCTTCATCTCAATATTGCTCAATTCAATGGACAACTAAACTGGTCAGGTTTCCACCACCATTTCCTGTGTAGTTTCTCTTTAAAAAGCCAGATGTTCCATTTGCCCAGAGTAAAGTGGGATCAGAAANGATTAGCACATCTATCCTGCTCTCAACATAGCAGCCCAGCCACTAAACAAACTGCACAACTGACAGTGATGCTGTTTTACCATGGAAGTTATAAGAACATGGCTGAAGCTGCCACTCTACAAAATATTCACCTTTAAAATTTAGAAAATTCAAGCATTGACAAAAGTCCTGGTATTGGGAAGTTTGACATCTTCCCACAATTTTCATACAGAGTACGTATTTTAACCTTGAGAGTTCTTTTGAGATGCTTGGTGCTTTGCCCCCTGTATAAATCAGGCTCGCTTTCAGATTACATTCTTGAACTTCGCACCTGCGTCAGATTTTGAAAAACATCTCAGCTCATGTAAAGTTAGTTGCTCATGGCAATTTCACAAAATTTCACCACAGTACCCAATTAGTTGTTCCAATAATGTAACTTATTGCCAAATCTGAATGACACCTCCATTTTCCAACCAACCAACTATGTTTTTCTCTCTATCCTCAGACCTGGAAGGCCTTCAAAGCGTTGGCTAAATATAGAGGGAGACGTTGAAAACAAAAAACTGTAAGAGGCTGGGAAAAATAACACATTATGTGAGCAGGCTGCTAAGTGAAGGTGGGCAGAACTTGCAATCCTGAGTAAGGCACTAAAAAGGAAACAGCAAGTACCACTGAACGGTGCCACAGTGATGAAGCTAAAGGTGGCAAATTAGCAGTCTGTTTTTTCCCCACACAATTCATTTTTTCTGACAACATATTCTGTGCTACAGGAAAGAACTGCTTTCAAATGAGACCTGAATTTGAGGTCTTAACCATTAACATTCAGTGGTGCTTTCCTTGAAGATTGACGAAATATGGAGTAATGAAATCAAATAAATATAAGATTGTTGTAATTCATCCACACACATGGATATGTAAATAATACAGTGTTTTATTTACCTGAATCTGGAGACTGAGAATCAGATCCTGAAAAAGAAATATCCAATATTAATTTGTGTTAGAAGTAAATTAATTTTGCAAAAAACACACAGGAGTATTGATAAGAAGCACTTCTACCTAATGAATATTTTGTATGTTTTTATTGTTATGAATATTTTTAGGTAAACAAGCTTCATAAATTATTTTTTAAAGTTAATCTGGCTTCTGACAATCATTTTACAACAACATTCAGATATCCTTTCCTTGAGAAGTTTCTAAATCAAGCTTCAATTTACAAAAACCCCTATTTTTCATGCTTTGTTATCTTGAAAAAAATACAAGGGATGTGAGACCCAAGATACATATAAAGGGCAAAATTAATTTACAGGTAATTAATTTTTCGTATGTCTTCCTTATTTTTTCCATGGGAGAAATTAAGACCACTTTTCGAAAAGCATTGTAGAACTAATAGATCTGTCAGTGGAAGAGCAAATACTCACAAAGTAATATGTCAGGAATGTGTTACACTATAAAAAAGCCACTCAGAAGTTGTATCTCAGAGGTTATTGGTTATACCTGAGGCCAATAGGTTTGGAGAACTCTGAACTCTCTTCACAGCTGTTAATGTGACAGACATGGCAGCACGTTTGCGAGCACACCCACCGCTATCTGGAAGCACAAAACAATACAGACAGCAGCCCCAGACAAAGGGAGCAAGCACATGCAACATATCACAGTGTGAGATATGCCAAACACAGATGGAAATAAGCATGCAGTTAGGGAACTGCTGCAGAAATGTGCGAATTTGCAGGTTTGGCAGATCAGCAGAATACAAAAAACTTCACAAGCTTTAAACAAGAAACCTCACAGAGAGTAAGTGAAGAAAGCTTTATTTAATACTTAATCCACTAGGGAAATATATATACTGTGTTACCTGAAAGACTGCTTAGTTACAGCTAATTAGTAAAAGCAAAGAAGTAATCAAGATAAAGCCTTAAGCATTCCAGAATAATATTAATCAATAATCTGTAAAATAATTTCATTGTATGCATTAGAAAGACACCATTCATAAACTAAGCTTCATGTTTGATCAGCTGACAAAGTACTTTTGTTCAGTCTTTTGGATCCTTTATGGTCAAGAAACATAATTAACAGTGAAGGTATAGTTTTTTTTCATTTTGATGGAAAAAACTGCTTGTCCCTCTTCCCATTTTTTATCTAATATAAATTAATAAAAGAAATGTATGTCTGGAACTGAGTAACATTCTGAGGGAATGACTAGAAATCTGAAATAATTTTAAAAAATGAGGTATAGAAAAAACCTTCCTTCTGGATCTTGCCCAAGTCCTTTCTTTCTTTATTCTACTCCTCTCTTACTGGAGCTACCATTACATTTTATAAATACTCTCTTATTATTAGAATATAGCTTTCCCACAACAGCTTTTTAGCAACTCTAGCACAGTTGTAAAAGAAATTTAATAAATATTCTTCCCAATTATATTTAACTAGAATATTTTTCTGCTCTTCATTAAAATAATTATTTTAACTTTAATATTTGATACTACTGAAATTTCATTTAGTGCTTCAATGAAGTCAAGAACTACAAGTAGGATAAATGCCTTTTTTATTTCATTACCTATGACAGGGAGTTTTATAAAATTAAGGTCTTAATGAAGATCTGCAACCTATTTGCAGAAGGTATTTGTTATGATAACAGTAATTTGAGCAACAGAATCATCTTTAACCCAGGTCTGCAAGAGAAGTGAGCTCCTGGTATTTGTTTTCTCATACCAATGCTCCCCTGCTATTTCAATATTTCCAATACTCCCCTGGCCACAGGTCCTGCAGGATATGCATTAAATAGTTGTTTAACATTGGCAAACACCAGAGCCACTGCCTCAGATGTAAGTGGTACCAAAGACTCATTGCCAATTCCAAGACTCAAGGCAAAAGGCCAAAGTATTTCAGCCAGCAGTAGTTGAAAGCAACACATTACCTGCCATTAGTTATTGGCATTGTACATGTAAAACAAAGGCAATGGCTATCAAATCTGCTCATGTGTTTTAGTGCTTACATAAATATAGAATGGAAATGGTAATTAAAATTACATTTTCCATTCCTGTATTCCTTTTTCCCCACCATCGACACGCATCAGAAGTAAATCCAACGAGATTTGATGATGTGTTGATACTGAGGTTCTGTTCTAATCTGAATATTGGCAGACTTTGAAAGTATACTACATTTAATACAAGCTAACAGGCAGAAAAATTTGTTATACTGTCACAGCTCTTATTCAAACAAAGTGGTACTTTATTTGTAATTTTTCAAGAGCTACCTTCCTGAATTTCACGATAGGGAAAGTGAAGACAACAAGAAACTGACTACAAATATTTAATTATTTAAACTCCAGGAAATTCTGCTTCAGTTTAGTTTTTAATGTAACTGAACTGGATCACAGTTTTATACTTTGTGTACCCATAACCTAGCAAAGTGCTTTGGCTTCATACAAGAGAAATAAAGCAGATTGTAACTGACTGCATACAATACTTACCCCTATACATAAAATTTACATATATATACACAAGTCTTTCACATTAAATATCAGTATCTGTACAAAATAATGATATCTAATTAGCATTCAGCTAAGACATAACCTCACATTATACAATAATGAGTTGTGCAAAATTTCCAGTAGAATATGAATGTGTGTGGGCAAGCACATATTGATGCATGACGGATTCCACCTTCCCATCTATGTTTAGGCCAGGTTCCCATTAAGTAGAGTGTGGAATATTAAGAAACTGAAAGGGAGACTAAGGATCTTCTGCTCATTTCACTTGCAAACTATAGGCAATTAATATTGCACAGCTTTTACTTAAGGAACAGATGAGTTTATGTGAAACAATCTATACAAAATGTTTGCATATATAAAAAATATGTGGGCAAATACGTATACAAATACTCACAATTCCTTTGACCTGAAAAATTCTTTAGGAATGAGTCCTGTCTCACTAGGTATTGCTTTAACATTGAAGCAAAGGACACCCAAATCAGCTAAGGTCTGCAGGCAGTGCTAGAATATGAAGTTGGCAATAACTCACAATCAAAACAGCTGCTTAAAATGCAGCCTTCTTTTTCTCTCCCTCTCTTTACTGTTTCCACATTTAACCCTTTCCCCTAAATTCATAGCCCCAAGAGCTGGTCCCACTAGAGACAGCATCACCCTAAGTGAGCTGTATTTGTATTTGACAAGTAGTCTACTGGTTGGGTCCTGCCCCAAAGCCAGATGGAGACACTTGAAAACACCACCATTTCATTTAAGAACAAGGGGTGGGTTTCTTGAAAAGACTGTTTCTGAGAGTCAGTAAAAGCAGTGGCATAAACAAAGGGGGCAAAGATGAAAGGATGGCGACCTTGTGTGAGGAGGTGAGAGAGAGCAGCCAGGGGCAAGAAATTTTTAATAAGCCCTTAAAGCTTATTAAAGGAAAGAAAAATAGCATCCAAATATAATGTTTGCTGATTATTATTCTATTCACTGTACTTGTGAATGGTATCATTTTTATCTTTGTCTGCACAGTGAATTCAAGTTGAGAAGTCTTTAGACCAGGGCTTCTTACTCCTTATTTGTGTTCTGACCTTCTGAGGCCAATATACAGTGCTTGGTCCAACCATCCAAGACAGACAAAGCTGCTGCCTCTGTAAGTGCCCAGCTCCAACCAGGAGAGAGACTGGAAATGCCTTCCCAGCAGACACATGTACACACCAAATCCATACATGGCTGGACACACAGCTCCAAGCACTCACACTAACACAGCACAATGGCCTCACCACCCTCCCCTCTCTGGCTGAAGGTCCACTAGGGAGAATGGCACACATGCACAGAGTGCATTCTTCCAGCAACTGGGCTCAAACATTGAGTCTGCCACTCATTCCATGCCTGGCTGTCCTGTGAAAGCCCTGGGAGGGCCCTGGACAAGGGAGATCCTTTGTTTCTTGGCTCTCCCTCATTTGTGTTCCTGCCTGCCCTTGTGTCCCTGTGCTCTTCCAGGCTTATGGAGATAGATAGGCCTTTGATGGCTCCTATGATGGGCATGAGAATATCCTGGAAGGGCAGGCTGTTTGCTTGGGCTTCCTCTCCTTCCACTGTTTCTCTGAATTCCTTTTCGGATGTGCTGATGAGCTTTTACCACATAATCTATACTGACAGCTATTTGGTTCTTTCATGCTGCTTAAAAGTAAATTTTCTGTAGAGTGCCTGGAACTCAAACCCACCAAATTTACTTCAGTGATCTAAAAGTGGCTTAACAATTATTCAGGAACTCTGCATGGCCCCAAGAAATTCTGTTCTTGTCTCCCAGACAGAATGTAAGAGAAGAGTCCATGTAATGACTTCCATTAATAATTTTAACAAACAGATAATATTTGCAGTCTTCCAGAACTGCGTATTTTTACTCTTGGCTGTTCTTTCTGTGCTTCATCTAATGCAAACAGCTAACTTGTTTAATAGCTTTAAAATTAGATTAATTTCTCAAGAATGATCTGTGTGAAATTCAGCCAAAATATTTACAGATGGACACTAGGAATCTGTTTTAACTATTAACTTCTATCCATTTTTTATTCCTCAATGCAATTACCTCTCCTCCAACATGAGCTATGCATGCACATATGTATAATGAACAATAAGGACATTTATCCTGTGTTTTAATCTGATGTGAGTTTCAGGGGCAGCTCATGTTTTCTGTGAGTTAGTTAATCAAGCAACCAAGTTAACGACGTTCATCAATCTGTAAAATACCTGAAGACTTATTGAAGGAACCCCCTACACATAGCTTAAAATATTATTCTATTGGTGATTGCTTAGTCTGGGTTTAAAAATACACACACGTTCTATGAGGCTACTATTTTAAAATTATGACAACATTTGAACTCCAAAAGGAAGCATGAGACAAAGTACCCTTGATACTTCTGAAAACCTCCTCTATATCTTACTTCTGTTTCCTTGCTTTTGCAAAAATGTTTCATTGCCTTATGCTGCTGAATATTCCTTCCTAACATGTGGTACAGAATTAACATCAAATGCTAAAAAATCTCTCCCATATATGGTAGAGCACTGCAAACCAAACCTCTTCAAAACGTTTTCTCTGTAGACAAAAATATCTTCTGGAGGGTTTGCTGAGACAGGCTGCCAAGTCTGCAGCCACAGGGAACACTGGATTAGAGGAGCCCACTTCAAGCAGTAGATTTACTCTTTCTTTTTAAAGCTGCATTTACACCAGCTTTGCCACTCCACTAGTTACTGGCATCGAACTAGAGAGCTCATTAATCTGCAGGAGTCATTAATGAAATGCATATTTTAAAAACAAACTAGTGGCAAATCAATAGCATCTGATAAACTCCAATTGCACCATGCACATACTCCTGTTATAAAGCAGTGAAATAAGAAAAAAACACCAACCCCAAACCAAAGCTGTAGCACTCATGTTCAAAAGACAGCATAATGTAGAAAGAAAAAAGAATTAAAAAGGGGAGAAAAAAAGGAAAAAAAGAAACAGCTAGACCAGAACACCACACAGAACATCTTCCACCTGAGTCACCCTCTTTCTGAATGCAGTAATGCTTTAGGTAGGAGCAAGGATAGGTGCAAGATGTCAACTTTTAGACCCTACTCTCAGGTTTTAATTTTTTTTTAGTCAGAAAACAATCTACATCAATAGAACTGATAACAAATGCCACATTTTCATCAATACCATCCTTTTAGTGCAGCTGATAACATGCACATTAATATCAAACATACAGAAGATGAAGAAATATTTTCACGGTCCTAGTGCATAGTAGCTTAAAGTTCATCCTAAAATCATGGTATCTTTAAATAACTGGAGAGGATTTCAGGTATGTTTAGGTCTTTAAGGTCTGTTTTCAAGGCTCCTGTGCGATCAGAAGACTCCCAGTCCCCAAGAGAAGTCATTCAGCCACAGATTATTTAAATCTTACATCTTTTCTCTTGAGAATTCCTAACTTAAATGAAAAATCTTAGTACAACCTCAAAAAGAGTCATACTTCAGGGCTGCAGTTGCACAAACTGGCAATTTACCTCTTTATTCAAATTTTTTGAAGTAGAAGCTATAAAATTACCTCTATCATATGATTTTGACTCATATGACGGCAATGCACAATGTAATTATAGTCTGATGATTAGCCAAGTTACGTCTGAAATTACAGTTCTATGAAACAAGTCATATTTTAGTACTACCTTAGTTATCCAGACTGACATGTTTAGGAAAGATATCTTCACTAAAAATGCGAGAGGATGGGACAAATTTCAAACAGTATTTTTGTAAATGAAAAATACATCACACTTTGGTTAGCATTTGAAAAACCATTAAGAACAATCAAAACTTTGGGGAACAAAATTACACACTCAAATGAGAAGATTAATTTCTCCCGTTTATTTTATTTACAAATGCAGTGGTTTCAAGTGAGCCAATAACCTTGTATTAAAAGATATGTTCAAAAAATGGGTCCAAATGAGTTCCAGTTGTCTGAGACAACAGGAAGCCATGAAGCTGGATTAATACAGTGATCTAGATAATGGCACCTATATCACAGAAAAGCTAATGCCTTTGATTTAGAGCATGCTGCTGAAATTTAGACTTCAGACTTCTGGTCCTCAGGTCCCCCATATCATGTCACGGTGAAGCACTGTGGTCAGTGATAAAGCCACAGGTTTGGAAAGGATGGATGTGTCTATCCTTGTGCCACAGTTAATCTACAAACCAGACAGTTTCCCTGTAGAGTCTAAAGAGCTGACTGCAACTGAAAATTTATGCCTGACTGAGGCCAGGATTTCAGCAGTCTGCCTTCAAGAGGCCTATTCCCTCTTCCAGCACAAACAGCAACACTATGTTATTGGCTTCAGAAGTTCAGGACCAAATATTAGTATGCTGTCATAGATCATGAAGACAACTTTCTAGAGAGTACTTAATTTGGTCAATACATCTGTCACAGCAACTTGAGAGAATATACAAAGCACTGTAAGTACAACATATCCTCAAGATTATCCTCAGCTGCTATGCAAGTGCATCTTATCATACAGGGCAGTGTTTATATGCCCCTTAATTTAGGGACAGTACAAAATGGAAATAAAGGATTTTTAAAGCATGTGCATTTTCTTAGGAAAATGTGATGCTTTAATAACACTTTTCCATCACTATTATATCCTCATACTATGTATTTTCACATAAAACATACACACACACAAAATTGATACTATTAAATTAAGCACAGAAGGCTAAACATGCACTTTTATTTTGTGTATCCATATATGTCCATACATAGAAAAGCATGTATGCAACTTGTATATATGGAATGCAAATGCACATAAGCAGGCATACTATTAAAATATCTTGCTTATTTTGAGTTCAACACCAACTAAAGCACAATTTATTCACGAAAATTTGAGTAGATTTGAGATCTTCTCTGCTCACAAAACAACACATTAAAAAAATCTCACAGATGCAGCATACCTGTGTTCATTTTGACACTGGAGGATTTGCTATAAAAGTCTTCAGAATTCCTGTGGAAAATAAAATGATCTATTAATTTGCACAGGACAAGAATGTGCGGTACAAAATGGCAGCAGGGCTTTTTGAAGGAGCAGAGAATCACTGTGATACAAATGGCAGTCCTATTTTAACACTGCTTTAATTAAATTGGTACTGCTTGTCCTTCCAAAGTTAAAATGAGCCATCACTTCCATTACAAGCCACTCTATTTTCAAGTGTTTAGTATCTCTAAAATATTGTTGCAAATATTTGCTCTAGGATAAAAAAACTAGTGATTAACTTCTGGTCTTGAAACTATAAACTTAAATTTTTTTCCATACAGGAATGTGGAAATATTTTTAAAAGCTGTTTATAAGGTTTATTCACTTCTTTGGGCAAACTAAAAGATGTAAAGAGTAGGTCTCTCCAAACATTTTCTACGCAGCCAAATTTACCAAGTCTTTTGAAATGATTTATAAGCAGATGTGGTTGTTTTCCTCCAGTCATTTAGTATGTCTCCACAGACAGCACTGACATTCTTAATGTTCCTTGATGTATTTCTGTGCACAGAATCAGGACATGTGCCTTGGCACCCACAGGAATCCTTATCAAAACTCCTGATGGAATCATTAGGTAGTGAATCAAGTCACTATACACCAATGCACCTTTTAAAGATAATAATTTGCACCAAAATAATGTGAAAAAGTTGAATCTATTTAGAGATATCCCAATTCTATACATTGTATATTGCTGTATCCTCTTGTATTCATAACAAGCCCAGACATTCCACTGCTTGAAAAAATTACTGGTTTTCAGAAACTATCTGAACTCTGCTGCTGTTGTTCAGTACATTTTGTGACCAAAAAAATATAAAAACTTCCTGACAACTATGGAAATAAATAAGTAAAGCAGTGAATAGAAGTTTTATTATATTATTTTTATGCTGCAGCTATCAGCAAAGATAGTTCTGAGGATTTTTAAAAGATCTTTTAAAAATGAAGGCAAATTCTATTTTTTTTTAATTTTTAAAATTAAAAAAATAAATTTTAATATACGGTCTCTGACTGAAATTTTGCATTTCTTTAACTGCTACAGAATACTTTTACAACCTCAAATTCCCACTGCATTTTCAGACTGCTAAAGGAGACACCATTTCCAAGCCTTATTTTAGCTTGGAACTGAATCGCTGACGGAACCACATATAAGATACAAAATGCAACATGATATTTATCTTCAGACCCAACAAGTACAGGACTCTTGGAGAACATTGCAGAGCCAAAATGATTCAAGCAGGTGGCTTCGATATATTTACCCAAAGCAGGCTTAACTCTTACTCAAGTTTTAATGGACAAAACTCAGCACCACAGCTCTGTACTCCTAACAATTTCTATCTGAACCATTTAGGCTACGTTGTTGACACTCACTGAGGGACCTCATACAAATCACTGACGTTTCCACATTAATCTAATTTTGCTGAAAAAAAAGCCCTTGGTCTTGCATACCTAAAAGATTTGCATGTAAATAAGGCAATCTAAATCTCACGCATGCAAATAGCAGGCCCTGTATTTAATACTAAAATTATTTTGAATTCTCTGCTTCTAAGACACTAAGGCACCACACAAATATTTAATGATACTGGGGTAGAAGCCAAATAAATGCAATGAAATTAAATGCCATATGCCTGAAATTATTTTATTCAACATTGTTTCAATCAGTCTTTAAGAGCCTTGCTTCAAGAAGGAAGTGGTGGGGGGAGGAACAGGGAGCAAAGGGCTGGTTTTGTTTTGTGCTTCTGTTCCTTCTTGATTTCCTCCTGAAAATTGTTCTTTGGGAACGTGTTTTCCCCTGACAGAGGCGAGATGAACGTTCCACTGGAAGCAGCAGACACTTTTACTGCCAAAAGAGATACTCAGCTCTCAGACAGTAATGCTGTGACAGAAGGAAGGCATGCAAGGATTGTGTGAACACAAAGCACCTGCAATGCAGGCGTTTGCAAAATCAGTCACCTAGATCAGGAAAGTCTTCTACTCAGCTCACACCTGATCTTTGATGTTGAGGTAAAAGAACACAAAGTTTAATTAATCTTCATAGCATTCTTCTATAGTTAGCTTCATCTGGAAGAGCTAATGCAGCAGGAAATGAATGACTGTGCTACTGCACAAAAATGGGTCTGTTAGGTTGCATACAACTGCAGTTACCACTGCTATTTAGTTTCATTAAATACTTATCCTTGGTAATACTACAATGACTAACTTAGCTAAGAAATTCTTTGCATTGCAAGAGGTTACTGAAAAGACCTGTGGGCATCTCATTGACATCTGCTCTATATTCTCCAAGAGACCCTGATATCTACTTGTAATTACTTCTGTTCCCAGTAAGTTCTGAAGTGTGGGGTGCTGAAGTAAAACATTCTGTCACGCCTTCTGTTCCACATTCATATGGAGCTATAAAAAGGGTTAGTGAGAAGTCAAGGAAGGTTTCCCCACCCTCAGTTTATTCATGAATCAAGATGCATGACTTTACTGTTAGGGGTTTAATTCCATTCTTGATCAGATCTCTAAGCACCTACAGACATTAGGCAGAAGAACCATTTAGATGCAATTCTGTGCCTTGTGCTCTCAGATGACCTTGCCTGAGCAGGAAGGTTGGACCAGGTGACCCAATGTGGTCCCTTTCAACCTTACCCATTCTGTAATTCTAAGTTATCTGTTATTTATTCCTTGCCATTTCACAAAATGTATTATAAAAAGCAGATTTTAAATGTAATTTTCTGATGGAGTACTTATATTAATTCTAAATCTAATACTAGTATGTGCTCTTTATAGTTAC
>VZTR01019311.1:20540-41396 GCA_013400775.1 Chaetops frenatus
CAAGGAAGGTTTCCCCACCCTCAGTTTATTCATGAATCAAGATGCATGACTTTACTGTTAGGGGTTTAATTCCATTCTTGATCAGATCTCTAAGCACCTACAGACATTAGGCAGAAGAACCATTTAGATGCAATTCTGTGCCTTGTGCTCTCAGATGACCTTGCCTGAGCAGGAAGGTTGGACCAGGTGACCCAATGTGGTCCCTTTCAACCTTACCCATTCTGTAATTCTAAGTTATCTGTTATTTATTCCTTGCCATTTCACAAAATGTATTATAAAAAGCAGATTTTAAATGTAATTTTCTGATGGAGTACTTATATTAATTCTAAATCTAATACTAGTATGTGCTCTTTATAGTTACCATCCTTTGTATTGAATTCTACTCCAAGGACCTTTGGTGAGAGGAGCAACCGATTTAGAACAGAGTACAGATGGATCAACAGCAGGATAGATACGTGTGTCTGGCTGGAAAATTACAGATTTTCATTTTCTTAGGTAGAGAGCAGTTCCCAGATATCTGGAGAGGAGCTTTCCTGACTTGCATGAGAAGGAGTGTCAGACTTTCATTAATGTTGTTTGCCACTTTCACAGTTTGAGCTAGAAAGAGTAATCTACTCAAGAAAATATCTGCAAAGTTAAGAAACCAAATCAGTGGTGAATTTACTATAAGGGTTGTTTATTTAGTCAGTTTAAACATTGCAGGTGATCTACAAACACGTATTTATCACCAGGCAGGGTTCTATTTCGCATGTGGCAGTATATTCTTTTAACACACATCAAGACTCTGCAGAGCACTCCTGCTATGCAACAAGTCAATATACTTCATGCACCAACTCATACATTCAGTGATGGAGGGTAAAAAAAAGTACAAAGCATTAGTTTTGAAAGTACAGTGAAGCTGACTATTTAATTTCTCCCACTATTTAGAATAAATTCTTTCAGATGTTTACTGTTAGCAGGACAACTACAGCAATAAGAATGCCATGAAAACTTGATAAATCCCAAAATGTTTGGACTGTGACAACAAGACTTGCCCAAAGAAACATCTGTCCTGAAGCTGCCTTGCTAGAAGTCTCTCTTGCTGAGCCCATAAGCAGGTAGAAAGTTTATATGCAAATATATTGTTTGTATGAAAAAATGTTTGATCACAGTTTGAGCACAGGTAGACGATGCTTATAATGAAAATGGCTCCCCCATGTTTCAATTTTATTAAAATGCAACAAGAAGTCCCCAAAATGGCAGGGCATCTTTACTAAGACCCAACACAGCAAGGCATATGCTGAGCATATGCTTAAGCCTCACAGAATTATTTCCATGCTGTATGTTAAACACAAGCGTAAATACTGTTTGCCCCCGACCACACCACCTCACCCTAGAAGGATCTGAATACTCAGGAGCTAGAACTCCAGTTCTAATTGAAGTGTTTTCAGAGAGATAATCAAAGAGAAAAACATAGACAACTGACATCATAGTTTCTGTAATTTTTTCTTACAGGATTGTGAAGACACCCTCACTTTAAGTGCAGTGCCACTGTACATGTTACTTATGTACATTATCTGCAAACGTACTGATCAGTCATTAAACAATTGGGATGGTGAATAATTTGTACATGGTCATAAACTTCTACTGGAACACAATAGATAAGTCACACTGTTACTCAGCAGCAGAAAGTGTGTGACCAGGGAAATCTCTATACACAAAAGCTCTGTGTCCTGGATCATCAGCACTACTACAAACAATCTCAGGCTGATATCTAACTTACAGCAGATCAGATATTTGAGCCTATTTCCTCAGTAAATACAATACTAGCATTGTTATTCAGTGTACTGCTAAGATTTTGTGCTGGAAAATTGCAAGTGGTTCCAGTCCCCATGTACAAATGTTCAAAGAGTGTTAGACACAGGAAAATCCACCACAGGAGTCCATGACTGATCATTCTCTATAAGCACATCAAGGGATTGGATGTAAGTGGAGGAAATAAAAGCACTATTAACCATTTCATGTATCTTAAATGTAAGTAGAAAATTGTAAGGTAATTTCTATTCATGAGAACCATTAAGGTCTGAAGTACTTGTCAGGAGTGCTCTGGTCAGACTTAAGATTCTGAGTTTGATGAGTGTATATGAAAAATGTGACTGCCTGAAGGCAGGAGAATAAATCTGATGACACAGGAACTTCTTTCCAGACACTTTTCCTAATGTAATTTTTCTGAGAATGCTATAAATGCATGATTCAGTGAAACTGGTATCATCCTTTCCCATGTTTCTTCATGAAACATAGAATATTTACTAATTGTCTGATAGGAAAAGCAAACACAACATGTTTCTAAACTGCAAGTTTCTAACAGCAATCTTTATTCTTTCACATAGCATCAGCAGAAAAAGTTCACACACTTGGATTTAAATTGGTATCAACTTAAGTCTCTCTAGAGAAAACACATAAAGCTTAAAATTTTGCTTGTTTGTAGCATGATTTTTACTACATACTTATTTTGACTTGCTCTGTACTGAGAAACAAACAAAATTGCTGCACTTGGTTCTAAATAGGTACTTACTGTCATCTCAAAATACTTCTCAGATACTTCAGTAGTAGAACATAGTCCTAAAGTGATACTGCAAGTATAAGAGGATACCAAGAAAGTTATTTAAGCCAACAACATTTTGTATATTTTACTGGTTATTTTTACAGCTGCAAAAGGAATGAGGAGGACAAACTGCTGCTCTTACATTCTACATCTCCTCCTCTACCACTAGAGAAAATTTTATGAATAATTCCAGTCATACTTGTGGTGTTTGTGATTTTTTTCATTATTTTTACTACTTAAATATAAATAAAAAAGGAGAAAAGTTCCATTAACTGAGTAAAGGTTAAAAAAAAAGTTCCATTAACTTGCTGACTACAATTCACATTTTATCCAGACAGTTACTACTGTTTTTAGTACTACCAAATTTTAAATTTCTAGCCTTTAGTGGTGGTTATTTTTGTTCCCTGCTTTTGTCTTCTGCCTTTCCTGTTGTGTTACAGGAACTGTATTTGTTCAAATGGACTCATTCAACAGAATGGAAGTTATTTAAGATTGCTGTATGGAAGCATGTCATTGAAGTAAATATACAGTGGTGTGCACAGACTTAATTACAAAATACTCCAGTGTAAGACAGAATGCCTTAAAGGCATTTCGCATGTTCTTAGTACTTCTGAAAGTTTTCATTTTATCATGATGAAGTATTTGTCTTTTAGGAAATACAATTTTTAAACAATGGTATCCAGAATTAACCTGTCAAATCTTTTAGACATTCTTTAAGATTTTATTTTAAAGTTTCATTTCCAAGAAGATCCAAATATTCCCAGAACATCCAACTATTTCTCCATCTTTCTCAAGACAAATATCATTAGAACTACATTCCTGTTAAAAATTCATCATTGGAGGGTTAAATCTGGATTCTTTAGATTGCAGTAACTACCAAAGTTATCAGGAACATTAGACAGTTTAAGTCTCATCACTCATTTCCAGAACTTTGCAAATTACTGGTCACTTGAATACTTCCAGTATTGTGTAATTTTCTGTTTCTATACAGTCTGACAAACAATGCATTCTTGCTCTTTTCTATTAGGTATGTAATCTGTATCAATTTCACACTAAACATGCACAAATCTCCACCTGAATAGAACTCCTTCAAATAGGTTTTTTTTTTTCCCCATGAGTAAGCACAACTCCATATAGAATCAATGGGAATGGTGTTAATTCATGAAAGAAAAGTCTATTTCTGTTTCCCTCTGTTGGTTTTTGTCCTAAACATAAAAATATGCTTCCCTGAACTACTGAGTAATATCACATATAGCTAATAGAGTTGGACCAATGGGTGAGGTGATATCAGACTCCTTAATATATTCTTTTAAGTATGCTGAAGGAGCAGCATTTTGCTTTAATCTTCTTGTAACATATGCATAAAACCAGAAAGAATAACTTTAACTTAAAAAACTAAGAAGATACCAAGAGAATGACTTTAATCCTTATTATTTTCTGAGATATTAATTTGAAGGGATTGTACAGGAAAACTTTCAGTACCCCTACTGAGTATTTAAAACCTGTGGCCAATTTTGGCTAAGTTTGACAGAGATGCAGAGGTCTTGGAAACATTGAAGGCTTACAAATTCCATAAGGAATTCCCACAGATAATAGAGACCTTACCAGACCCAAGTGGGCAATATACACTATCATTGTTAGATAAAAGTGAATTCATATGGGAAGAAAGACGTAGGAGCTGTATGTGGATAAATGCAGGGACCTTATAAACCCAGCCACAAAACTCTCTCCAACACTGGATCCAGTTTGATTTGCCTTGTTAGGCAGGAGGAAGACAACAAAAACAACCAAAATATTTCTGTTGTCTGAAAAGGTGAATAGTTGACCCCAAGCTTTTTCCACTATATTCATTCCAAGCTCTGCATGGACTAATGACTAATACAGTTGGAACTCACTGAACTGCCTTGGTGTGATTCAATTCCAAAGGGTGTTTCAGCATTTGCAAGTAGAAGTAGCTGTCTCCAGCAGAAGGGTAAGTGTCAAAGCCTGACTCAGGGGCTTGACTTCAGATCAGCTCTACTGGGGCCCTGCAGACCAGAATACCACTGACACACCTACTTCAGTGACATCCCAGCAGAGGAAGCATGCCAGGCTCCTTCCTTGAGCCACCACGTCCAATTTAGGTTTGTTGGTACATCTGCAGATCTACTCTGTGAACCCAAAACGACAAGAACTAAAGAGCAATGAAATGGTGAAAGATCATAAGATCTTAGTTTAGATTAAGGAGTTGTGAAGCAAAACCTAGCATAGATTTATTCACTGTTGATCTGAACAGATACACGGTTTCTTCACTTCTGCTGCACAAGAAATACTTCTGGCCTTTCAATCTTGATGCTGACTTACATCATAATGCCTCAATACCTAAATGACTCATCAGTGACAGGCTTCAAAGCAAGTCAAATGCTATAAACTTCTATCCCTGCTACAAAGCCTGCCTTATACCATGCAGTGTATCTTATTAACTCCTAGTACATCTTGCCATTTCTCAAGAATTTTAGCACTGCTTTGCTTAAGTGTAGTCTCATTAGAGACTCAACTGTTTGCAGGAAAGTGGATATTTAACAGCAGCAATACTATGTGCTCTCAAAACAAAAGAAAACTCCTTACATACAACACATGAAAACCAGAATAATCAGCCTCGGAAGCTTGAATTTGAATGTTTTGCTGATACTGTATTTTGCCTTTTCCCATGGGGCACAATCACCAATTTTCACTTCATAGAGCTTCACTCCTCCATATAATAGACATCAAGAAAATGCCACTGCTACAGTTTACAACACGAGTATGTGCACTGTACTGTGAGTTGATTTCAGACCTTATGAAATCCAACATGCCTCAGTGCTATATACAACAACAACAAAGCTACAATTCTTCCTAATATAAATAGGCAAAGAAAGAACTACCAACCATTATAGTTGGGAGCACAGTAAACTCATGTAAATAAGGAGCGTTAATATTAACTACCTGTACCTGGTAGCTGAATTTCAAAAGTTCTAGACATTTGGTAATTTTCAGATTGTATGCTTATCCTTCTCTCTCCCTCTCACTACCTTATTCTTCACCAGTACATTTAAGATTTCTGCTAATGAGCACATCCTTTACTGATTCTAGAGCAAATCAGAAACCATCTAAAGCTAAAACTCACAAAGATTAAGCAAAATGGTATTGGAACAACTGTGAGATGGCACACAAAGAAGGTTCAGTCTTCACAGAAATGTTGAAAGAAAACATCAGAGGTTTGTGCCAGGCTTGCAGCGAACATGGGAGACGGTCAGGGATCACCCGAGAGGCGACTGGGTGGCTGTACAGCGCTGCCACGTGTGGCTGTGCAGAGCACTGGAATCTGCCTGCCAGCCACCCGCAGGTCAGAGCTTTCTGTGCTCTTCCACAATAACGTGCATGACCCACTACCACAGGAATGAAGAGGGAGGGGCACAAACGAGGTTGAATTTTCACTCTCTTAGTTCCCTACTACCAAAGCAAACTGTGTTAGCAAATGGAAGACCAACCTTAAAGAGTCTCCTACTGATTCCATTCCTCACCCAAACCTACTCCCACATCCCATGAGGAGATCCAGTTTGTGTTCTGGATGAGGCCACAGATTTGCAGAAACAAGTGGTTATAAAACTCTTAGAGTAACTACATCCACACAGAGGGAACAAGCTGAAGCAGCAGAGGTAGCATTAGCTGGCATTTCCTATTGCAGCCTTCACAATGCTAAGGTAATTCCTTCTCGTGACCTTCTAGATTTTCTTTCCCTCTGCAAGGAAGGGGAAATACTGAAGTCTCACTATCTCACCACAGGGACACCCAAATCACTCTCTAGAGCCATTAGATAAACCTTTGCCTTTTAAGCTCTCAGCCCCAGATCCCTTCCCAGCCAGTCTTATCTCTCTTAACTCACTTAATTCCCAGTTTTGTTGCCACTACTCTCCAAACCAAACTCCTCCTTCCCCCACCAAAAGCAATTTGTCACAGTCTACTGCTCTTATTCCCTCAGTCTTCAAGCCAGGCAGCTTTCTCCTCTGCAAAGATTGGTCTATAGTGGATCTGAAAGAATAGCAAACACCAGCACCTCATTTTCAGCTTGCTCTGGCATTCATTGCAGTACCAACTACATGAATAGTCCCACTCATTCCCTCTACTAGCCCTGGCACTTAGAAGCATTTGAATACTCTATTCTAATTTTCCATTTATGTGCAATGGGAATAGGTATTCAGATTCTTTTGCCAAATCTCTACTGAGCACCCGCAAACACTTTTTTTTTTGTGAATTTTTGTAATGAGAGGGAAAAGTCACATTCCTATCAAAGCTGTATTAAAGATTTCAACTGTATTCTAGCCAGTGAGTTCAAACTTAGCTAAACTATAGGTGACCAGAATTTCTAATATAAACAAAATCATTACATTGTAGAATCATGATCTCTAGCTTTTGACAAGAAACTTGAAACAGGATCTTAAACCAGCAAATTATGATAATAGTTAAACAGATAATGGGTCTGCTCCAGCTAGTTAACAGAGGCTAATAGTGCAGTTCTAAACAAAATGGTTGAAAACTGTAGTTTTAAGACAAGGTTTGTTTCCTTATTACAATGATATACTTTAGTACATAAGGCCTGTTCAGCTTTCTAACCACCCAGAGACATTTGGCCAAGGGTGAGCTCCCAGGAGCACTGATGCCAGCAGGATTGAGCGGGTTCAGCACTGGTTCTGAATGCAGGGTTACATCGAGGTTATCAGATTAGTTCCAATGCACCTGCAGCAGCCCCAGTTCTGATGCCACCACAAGTGCTATTCAGGGCTCATTGTTCTGCTTGGTAAGCATCACTCAACTAACTCATGGAGTGCCTGCACATGAGATGGTGTCTGTTTCAGGAAAACACATAGATCAGTTACATGCCTTGCTGTAATACCAGCTGTTCAACCTCATCAAATGTGCTACGAGTAACAAAAAGGAGAGAGATGACATAGTGCAGCATGACAGAGTATCTTCCTTCATGTAACACCCTCCAGATTACTTAATTTAATTATTAAAATTATGTCCTCAGCTTAAACTGGTGTACCCGCTCTCTTAATATCAGTTTTACATCACTAGGCATTTTTATTTATTTATTTATTTATTTTAAACTGGCAACAGTAAGTGCCATTCCCTTAGCAGATGTTCTCAGTTCCCACACTCTTAATTATAGTTTTATAACTAAAGCTACCTACCATCAGTGCACTGCAGCAGTGTGTCATTTCAAAAGCCACTGTTACTTGCTCATTAAATTCCCCTGCTTTGTAGAGCACGACTGACTTCAACTGTATGCCAACCCACATGCACGTGACAAGGACACAGGTTTCAACTTCAGCACATGTATTTCACATGAATGTGTACAAGTTAACATGGAGGCATGCTGATTTTGTTTAGGAGTGTTCAGAAGAAGAAAATATCGTTAAGGTAAACGCATTCTATGATTTTAATCAACACACCACACTGATTGTTAATTGGCATAAGAAATCTTACTATCAACAAACTAGACAGAGAAACATGGATAAGATTGTTACCTTTCTGCTGCTTTGCTTCACCACTGTGTGAAAATCTAAAACTTTAAACAGGATTCAGACCTCATACTGAACAGTGATGGGAACAGTGTATGTTTCAATACTGTCATGGTAGCCTGTCACCTTCTCCTTTCAGCTTAGCCACATGAAAACCCACAAGATTTTTTGTGAGGAAGAAGTATCAGGGTGCTCTGTCAGCTCTTGGTTTTCTCAGCACTCATAAGTTACTTAGAAGCTAAGGCAGCAGCTCAGCATTCCTCACAATGGAGTACAGCATCATTAAAGTTACCATTTCCAGATTTTCCTGCAGACAGAAGAGTCTGCAGAGGCAATTGGTAAATTTTATTTATCTTACAAATAGTGGTCCTACATAGGAGATTGGTAAAATTTCTAAATCTTTAGAAAATCATGGGGCTATAGGCATGACAATACGATAACTGTGGAATTCATCAATACAAGCTTTGTAAGGATTTTCATAATTAATAGTCTCGCTTATAGCAGTATTATTTAGAACTTGTTATTTCACAATAATTCAGATCCAAAAATGCATAATTAGTCACATGAAACCAAGAGAGGATTGTATGGCAGGTGGGCAGAGAAGTAAGTGTCTCCTGTTTTAAAGGATTCAACATTTAAAGGACCAACAATAAATAAGATTTAAGAAAATTAGAGTGTCTCAAATTACTGATATTTCACCTGAACTTTCTAAATGAAAAGGAAGAATGTTTAAACTCACACTGCATTTTTAAACATGCATCTTTCTCCTCCAATAAAGAAGTTATGCTAACTAGTCTTGAAATTTCCTGAAGTCATGAAATGGCTATCTGTGAAAAGCTGTCAAATTAATAAAGTTAATGAACTGAAAACACAATTGCTTCTTCATTCCTTACAGCAGTTATTGGTGCTGCTTACAAAACACTATACAAGAAACCAGAAGCCTAAACGAAGGAATAATTTCTTAAACATAAAAAGCAAGTTTAATATCTCCCCAAAGCCATCACCTTAAATTGGTCCCAGGAGATGTAAATACTTGCCCTGAAGATCAGTAACATTTGAACTTGTAAGATGTTCTTTCTCCCATCTAAGTGAAATGGTATCAGTGTACTTCCAATCAAAAAATGAGCTAATTCTGAAAGTCCATGCATAAACAAAGGAATGTATGTAGGAATCAATTTGTCTTTGAAAGGAAAATTTTTACCAAGTCAGATTAGTGTTCTGATTTCTATTTCAAGTAATTAAAAATTATATACTTCCTGAGAAACTAACAGTTTTAGAGAATAAATGACCTGTATTATTGCTGATGCATCTCTAGTTTTTTCTTTTTATTCTACAGTCTTGCTCAAATTCTCTACTTCCCTTCTTTCAGTACTGTAATCCTTCTCATACTCAGCTTTCACATGTGTCTCTAAGACCACACTGTCTCACCTGGCATCCTATCCTCATTTCTGAAGGTTATCTGAGATAATTTTTCTCCTCTACACTTGCTCTAAGTATTATCAATGGCATAGGTTCAGAAGTTCCTAAATAAAGTTCTTTCATTTCAAAGGTGTGGCTGTGAACATCTCTCTGCTTTCTTGTATTTTGCCTGTAGTTTCATCCCATTCTGTCTTACCTCTTGAAAGCCTCTCTCTCACTCAAAATCCCATTCTTAAGCATCATCTCTGTTGCTCAATGTGCACTTCTTTATAGGATTATTGTAATGAACACTATGTATATCTCCCTTGTAAACTTGAGGTCGAAATTGCCATCCAAACCCAATGTTTTCTATACTTTTTCATAGAAAAATGTTCGTAGAAAAGAGTAGCAATTATGGGAAATGAGGCATAAGTTGCAAAATTGTAAAGAGGTCCTGTTTTGACTTTATTTACTTGTTTGCTTGTTTTCAAATTACAGGTTTGATTTTTTGGCTAGTCTAAGCTTTTGTTTAGATATGTTAGTTCACTGTAACTTGTCTCAGAAAAGCAACACAAACTAAATGTTTCCAAAAATTATCTTATTCTGGTCTTTCCACTCAGAGAAATTTGACATTCATGTTCAAGTTTTGATTTGCTTAGAACGTCTGGAATACTTTCTGCAATTTCAAAACAATTTCTGTTTTTGTGTAAAAACAGTTTCCCATGCAACTGTACTCAGCTCTTTAGCTCTGTCCTGTGATACACCTCAATTTAACCAGTGACACAGCAACAGTGCCTTGCCTTCAAGCATATTTTAATGTAACATTAGTTACCTTAAAGAAATCACAAGGCAAACATCAGATTTACGTGAAGATAAGCTACATATTTCTCTCCTGCTCCTTTCTGCTATATAGCTATAATATATAAATTCTGCTCTTATTTAGAATAACTTTTACTTCCTTGAAACCAGCTGCCTCATGTTCTCATGATCATACTTCCTCTTTAAAAACCTTCCATACTACTTCATACATTGTTTTGAATTAATTTTATTGATTTATTGATACAGCACAGTAATTTAATATAACTCATTGTTTGCTGGGTAAGAGATGTCTGCTTTATATGTACTTTCCAACTAATTTCTAAGTGTCTGTCACACTGTTTTTCAGTATAATTATTTTATTATTTCTTACTAAAGAATACATGTGCTCACTGCTTTACAAGACTGGCGGTCTCAACACAAGCACTAAAATGAAAGACTGTACAACAGATAAATCAATCTTGTTAGAAATTTTTATATCACATGGTAAGCTAGTGCTAATACCAAAAAATAGCACTGAGCATTTTGAAAATCAACACTGTCACTCAGTGGTTCTGTGATTGTGTCTTCCCAAGCCACTGTTACATGTGATGGGGCCCTGCTCTCCTGGGGATGGCTGAACACCTGCCTGCCCATGGGAAGCAGTGAATTCATTCCTTGCTTTGCTTTGCTTGAGTGTGTGGCTTTCACTTTCTCTATTAAATTGCCTTTATCTCAACCTATGATTTTTCTACCTTTTACCATTCCAATTCTCTCCCCAGTCCTGCTGATGGGGATGTGAGTGAGTGAGTGGCTGTGTGGGGCTTGGCTGCTGCCTGGGGGTAAACCACAACATGCATTTTTAGTTTGCTTTGACAACAGGCATCAAATTTGATCCATTACTAAAAGCAATCAACACTGCTGCATAATATTCTTAACGTGGTGTGAAGCCTTTGTATTTTAAAACATGTATTCTATCTTATCAAAGCCAGTAGAATATGTACAAAACAAAGAGAAAAAAACCACTTTGAAATTGTTCAATAAGTTATTATGGTGGTGAAGAAGTATACTGTACAATCAGTGTCTAGCAATAGTGTGTTCTTGAATATAACTTTTGCTGGAGAATTGCAGGCTATCTTACTGGGAGAACAATTATATCAAAAACTGTATTACTAGACATGGTAACAGATGGGATTACATCTGCTTTGTGGATGTCTAAGGAAAGATATAAGCTGTGTCTGTGCTCTAGTGAAGGACCATGCTGCACTGTCCTCAGCTGAGTGACATCAGCATAAACAAAAATTAGAGAAGGAGGCCCTATGAACATGTCAACAGTGAATTAGTAACTAAGGCCATGCCATCCAAAAACCACTGAATTTTTATGAAGTGCAGAAACTCTGAAACAGCAAGTGCTTCTGAATATTAAGTGAACCAGAACTGTGGGTTTCAAAAATGATTAACTGTTCCCTTTTGTCCTTGGGACACTTATTTTATATTGAATATCCCAGTGTCTCTCATTGCCTCTGTGCTGGCGGGTAAATACAATCCATCCTTCCACTCTACCCATCATTTTTAGAAACTGGACGATTTGTTCCAGTTTAGCAGATTTTAGAAATAGTGATACCAGGTGAAGCTATGGCCTGAGTTAAAAAGCAAGAAAGACACAAATACATACCTCAGTCACATCCTCCACCACAATTCAGTGGCTGTAGAAGGCTGCTTTTCTGGACCCCATTTCTAGTGGGTATCAGGCAGAAGTCTTCCAGACACCTGAACATGTACTAAAGCTGCCCATGCACGCATAAAGCCTCTTTATTTTCAGCAGCATATTGAACTAAATGCTGCGTGTTTTATCTCTCCAAGAAGAAACACCTTGCACTTAGTACAAGCATGCAGCCCCAAGTCCTCTACTTTTCTGCTAAAAGCAAGGAAACTATTTAAAACTATTTGACCTCTGAAGTTTTGCATGAGTGGGGTATCAGCTTCATTTAAATGATACCAAATCACTATTTAAATTTACTGAAAGTAAAAGGTGAGTCATCAGAGTTAATACATACGTATTTGCATAATATTTGCAATAAAAGAGAGTCCTATTGCAAACTAAAATGTACCATTTTCTGTCACACTCCATAATTTTTTCTGTTTGCCCTCTGGTCACAGCTCTTTTCTCTATCTTCCAGTCTTAGAAATAGTGAAGAATGCAAATACTTATTGCTAGTTCCTCAGCTGTTATAAACCACTGAAATTCAACTGAGGTCAACGGTGCCCTTTTACTCTAGTTTAGGATCCAACCCCTTAATTATCTCATGTTTACTAAAACGTGTTTCATACAAGGAAGTTCTATACAAACAGACACTACAGACTATGGAATTTCTTCCACCACTTATGACATCAAACACAATACAGGCTTTCTTGGTTTGTTTTTTTTTTTTAATTTAGAGACTGCGTAAATACAACCTACCACTAAGCATTAATAAGTCACCTACCAGTAATCACGACATGGCCACACTTAATGTTCAATAAATCACAATTTGTAGTGGCCTGTCAACATTAATGGACAACAATATATATTGTTGTATTACCATAAAGCAGATACAAGGAGACAGGACAACTACTATAATACAAGAGTTTTACTTTGTGCCCCTAGAATGCAGATACAGAACATACGTGTCATATTCAGAATGCTGCCATGTGAGAACTTGCTTGCACAGGCACCACAAAGCAGATCTGTTCTGTGACTCTAAAGTAATTTTTGGGCTTTTTCATTTCAGGTAATTCACAATTTTGATTTGTGACTTACAAGGACCAGTATTTGTCTTAAATTCTCCTACACAGATCATGTTCAGTGATTTAATACAAGTCTTATAGCAACTTCTATGCAAGAGTGTACAAAATATCACCTTATGATATTCAAATGACCTTTGTCAAAAATGGCCTAAGTAACAACCACTATCAAGAAGCAATTCCATCACCTTTTCTCCCCTATGCATCATTTCAGTTTTTAGTGTAGTTTATAAGAGAAAAATTCATTGTGCATATTAATAATTATCAAATCAAGGAAAATTTCTTATGCTGGTTTAATCTCTTTCCATTACAGAATTCCTATTTCCATACAATCAAGGACATCTAATGACTTCCTCACTTCACAGCATTAAGACAGTGTGATTTAGGGGCAAAACATTTTTGTTTGTGCTATCTCAAAGGAACAAAACCTGTCACTCCTTTTCCTCTGTGAAATATATAATTACACAACTAAAGATTTATATTCTAAAAGAGCACACACAGTGAGCACTGTTGTAGAAACAGGTACTTGAAGCAAATGAGCGAGATTCCTGCATTACTGTATTCCATCAACTCCTGTGCTTTGAAAACCTGACCATAGCAGCTTATGTTAAGAACTTCATCTTAATACTTAAGATATAAATTATTTCCTTTTAAGGGTTAACCATTACCAGCATATTTGAACCAAGTCTTGAGGACTTCACAAGTACAAACATTACTTTACTGAAGTAACCAAGATTAGTGCTGTCACTTGTTCCATAAATTATCACCNAGATGAAGAGCCCTCCTCTCCACTGATCTGTTTTTCATCTGAGAATTTCTGTACTATATATGAGCTGATATGATATTCAAGAAAGTTGCTGGCAAAAGGCCACACACTATCCACCAAGCTAGAAACTAGAGATGTTGAGATTCACAGGAAAGGAGTCCTGCCTTTACTAAGATGATGCTTTTGAAATTTGTCTTATAAGAAATTATTCCGTTCAGGACTTTCAGTTTGTAATTCATTGCCACTGTGGTCAGGTTATCAAACCACTTGCTTCTTTCTCCAGGAATGCTAGGCTAAGTGAATAAAAACCTGAATTATGATGAACTGCCACACTCCAACATGTCTCAGCTAATTACGTTTAGCAACTACTTTATTTCACAGAGTTTTGCACGTATGGCTCACACACGAAGATGATGGACATTAACACCAAGAAGTTGTGTTGTTTTCAGCCACTACCTTTTGGCTGCTGTAGAACATTTTACACACCCCTGTCCCACACAGAGCAGACTTCCTTGAAGTGTGACAGCAGGAAACAAATGTGGGTGTAGCTGGACAGGCTGCAATTGTTTTGAGCTTCCACTGGGTGCAGAGTTAGCAAGTCACTCAGAGGTCAGAGCTGTCACAGTGTCCCACTAGCTGAGCAGTGCTACTCCACTGCGTGTTTGTCTCATCTTTGCAGCTCTTGTTGCTGCTTCCAGGCAGGCAGACACGGGAAGAGTTTAATAACAGAGAAGGCAGGCAGCGGTTTTGTAGGAGTAATTTTCTCTGCACTGCTTTGGCAAGTCTGTTTAAAAGGCATTTGAGAGGAGCCTGGGAAATTCTTCCCAGGAGCTGAAAGTGGCAATTCTGAGACATGAACTAACTCACAGTAGCCACAAGGGACACTGCAGAGCACGTGCTAATAAACTTCCTGCTATATTAACTTAGACTGCTAAACAGTCCTTTAAAAAAATCATCTGTATATGATCTCAGTAAATTAAGCATGTGGTTTTAGGTACTGGACTGCACCTCAGGGTACCTGGACTCATTTCTCAATGTGAGAACAAAGAATCAATATGAACTCTGGCAGTACCATTTTGTTAAATAAATGAAACAAAATATTCTGTGAAGGAGCAAGGAAAAATGCCTGCCAGGAATTTTTGTATTGAACTTTCTGGAATTTCATGTACATTTGGCACAAAGAGATAGGTTACCAGACTTAAAAGTTTGGCTCCTTATTAAAAAAAGTAAACATTCATTGAAATAGTGCAACTGTTCTTTTATGGGTCATTAGTACCATGCAAATTCAAATTCATGGAGATCACCAGCCTTGGGAAGTTTCTGTTACAATGGAGGGATCCCTCAAATGCTGGAGGAACAGGCTGATAGGAAACTCATGAAATTCAACAAAGTCCTGCATCAGGGATGAAAAAACTCCAGGCAGTGCTTCCAGTCCAAGGAGCACTCTGCAAAACAGGACCTGTGAACTTCCACAAAGGAGCAGAAGTGGATTGCATGCCTTTAGAGCCATGCTGGCCACCTGCACAGGAGCTACACCAGAAAGAGTACGTCAGGGGGTAGTTACGGGCTGGATCTGCAGCCACATTTTAACTCTTCCACGCATTCAATTTTTGTGCTTTGGAAACAGCAGTGGATAGCCTGTCTAAACTCAGGCAGTTCCAGAGTTTTGGGTTTGAATGCCACTACTTTGCGTATCAAGAAAAAACACGCAGTGGTGAAAAGAGGCTCTTTTGCCTTGTATAAAAAAACCAAAACAAAACAAAGGAAAAAATAAACCAACAAAAAACCACAACAGATGGCAGTACAGGAGGAAATAACATAAAATGACCTTGATGATCTCACCAATAAAGTCAGAAATAAACAAGCCTGGGAAGAAGAATGGGTTTAACCATTCCCTAGAGTGCATCCTGAACTGTGCATTGTATATCATCAGTAAAGTGTGTGAACACTGCAGAGGTAAGGGAGAATTGCATTTTCTGTAGCTCAGATTTAGAATATAAATGTACATGTTTAATCTACAATAAACTGTACTGGGTTCTGCTTATAGGCACAATTTTATTATGCACAAGCTTAAGTTTACTGTAGGTTTTTTAGAGCTGTTTTTGCATTAGCCAACAAAGTTCCTAAGGAGGTGTTCATGAAAAATCACTACATAAAAGACTCAAGATCTGTAATTACAGGCTAACTTTTTGATACATTATTTCTGGCCTCTGCCACCTAGACCAATCTGAGCATTATAGGAATTTAATATTTTAGCCTTTTTAGCAGAAAGGTCATATAGATGTTTACACATAATGTATCCATTATTCAGAGTAAATTCAGAAAGATTCTCATTTTACCCCATAAAGAAACATAAATGCATTGGCCATGTTAACACATTGGCAAATAGCTTTTGAGACTCATGTGCAACAACTCTAGCCAATTTCTTACCTGCCAAATATATCCCGTAACATAAACAACCCACAGTGCAAGTAGCAACACAGAGGCAAATGGCCAAGGATACAACTGTCTTAGCTACCTTTCCATGATACATTTTCACTAGGCATTTGAGATGAAAGAAGTCTGGTTGACTTTTTGCAGTGACTTTTTTATCAGTTTTTTATCAGTTTTATAAGTAGTGGAAAAACCCCATTACTCAACCACAAAGTGGCAGCTGAAAATGGATACAAGTCTTGAGTCAAGGCAAAACGTGGCTAAAGCACAGGCCTGAAGAGGTTCTTTTCATTTCCATAAACACATTGAAAGCACTTATTAATTATGAAGAAAATGTTGTCCCTCTCCTTGGAAAGAGCCTGCTTTTTACAGCAGATGTGTGCGCGTGACATTTTTCTAACCTGTTAAAACAATGTTCCAAATAAGATTATGAGATAATGTAACACACCAGAGGTTATCCCATACATTTGAAAGCATCAAAGACAGAAATAGGTAGTTTACCTAATTTTACTTTCCCTCAGTAGAATTGTCCAATGCTCTAACACACAGTTCTGCACCCCCCAGCTGGGATCAGTTTTCGCATCAATGTTTGACCTAATTTGGGGTTTTTGCAGGACCTATTTGCTGCTGTGTGTTCAATTTTTACATTTGTGCTCTTCTGTTGTGACAATGGCTTTTCTGAGAGAAAAATTATCATCCAAAGGTCATCCCCAATCTTCCTGACATCTTTATTTTCACACTTATATTTTGCTATGTAAAAATTGGTGGAAGAGCCAACAATTGCAAGGGCCTGCATTCCAAGAAGTTAAAAATTATACATATGTATCTTAATTTGCTTCTTGTGGTGTAAAGGTACACAAATACCCTTCTAGGATTTTCTAAAGCTTAGGAAAATTGACATGAATGGCAGCTAGAAGGACAGGCACCTTTAGAATATCTCATTGTGTGGTTATATGACTCTTTAACTAATTATAGAGCTTGAAATAGTAGTCCCTATGCATTTATAACATTTCAGAATAAACCTTTGTGAAACTGCAAACATAGCACAGATGACTATCAGTAATTCTTAAAGGTTTTATTCTGTTCTTGGGCCATCTCCCCAATTGGTCTTCCTAACAAGCACAAACTCATGCTTGACATGAGTGCACTGACTTTTGTGCAAGAGCGGGCATGTGGCAGGAATCATCAGCTGTCAGCTATTCCCTGTGAAAGGACCAGGACTTCTCAGGTCCAGACACTGTCACTGCAATTCCCCAAACCCAGCCCAAGGGGTACAGTACTAGGTCTGTAACTTGCCATTCTTGTACTGGCCAGAGATGGGAGAATCTTGTATTTTTGCTAGCTCCAACCTGCAATAACCATTTGACTGAGAACCTCTACAATGCCGCAAGACATGAATTTTGTTTTTCTCTTCTAGCCCTTGCTAAGGCCTTGAGAAGCAGATTTAGTTTCCATCCTACAATTCTGCTGAACATACTTTGAGATCCATTGTCATTCCTCAATCTGGAGGTGGCCATTAAAAAATGAAAAAATAGGAATTATTTCAGTAAGCATGTTACACACTGAGCAGAAAGACAATGTAAAGAACCTGAACATATTTCACACCATTCTTTAAAATTCCTCTTCTTTGTGGTATTATTATGTGTTGCCATTATCATCTCAAACCATGTAAGGCTGGTAACAGAACACTTTCATCTGTACACACTATCTTTCATTCCCTTCATAACTAGGCTACAGCTAAGACCTTACACCTCTTCCTTCTTCATGCTGACCAAGAGTAAAAGATTATTTCAATGGAGCCTATAGCACCTACACTGAGCCCCTCTGACTTAGGTGAAATTCACCATACTTATTTTAGGTTCCATCTAAATTTCCTGGTAAAAGTACCTCAGTACTCACTCTGTTGGTTGCTCTCCAATTCTGACTGAAAATGTGCAAACTCTTCTTTACCTATTTATTCAGTTTTAGTAACTCACACTGATGTTACCAGTGAAAACAACTTTTTAAAATTAATTCAACAGTATTTTTCACAGTAACTGATGGCTAGTCTGTGCTGGGTTTTTTACACTTTTTTGTTGTTGTTTTTATTTTTCCTTTTAAAGAGAGCACATTACTCCCACCTAACACACAAACCAGGCATTTTTTGGTATCATTTAAGGGGCATACCAGAGTGGCCTGGTGTTCTCACCCTTTAACAGCTTTTCACACAGCTGAACCCAACAGGGTGATGGTGGAGAATAAAAACACCTAGAAATCTCATCCAAAGAAAAAATAACATTTCAATCTTCCTGGAACTGGTTGCACAAACCTTGGTGCTGTAGTTATTAACTAACCAGATGTGTCTGTCATATTGCATGCAAAAGATTAAATAATTTATCAGTGTATACACCAAACACTCAGGATCATCAGATCATAAAAATATGAGCAAAACACTCAGTTTTGAATCTTTTGCAATTCCACAGTCACTGCTGGCATGATTAGTTCTACTACCTACAAAAATAAATCCTTTTTCTATTTTCAGTCTATTTAGATCTAGATCTCAGCACCTAATTAAAAACAAGGAAAAATGTAGGCAGGTTTTTTAGAAAGACCTTGTGCTATGCAATTATCTTTTTAATGGAAAATTTTCAACAGGGATCCCTTGTCCTTGGACTAGTCCTGTGAGTACTACAAATGCCTAACACCATGCGTGTCTAATTAGAGGACTGTGGATCCTATTTAAAAACATCCTCAGCCCATATATGTGAAAACAGCTTTTTGTATGTAAACAATTGTTTCATGAGATTCATTAAACCCGTTCACTGAAGTCTTTTCATCCTGCTTGAGCTAAGAGGAAATGCTCAGTTCATACTTGAGAAAGGTGTATCAGAAAGTACGAGTCCTACACAATATTAAAAGTTCATTTAAAATAAAAAGCACGGGAAGCATATTTAAATTTTTACTTTCTCATGAAAGAAGAAACTAGATCAATGTAGGGGAAGCCCATAAGGCAGCAGAAGCAAGATTAGTAGCCATGATAAAGTATATAGTAATATTCTATAACTTGCTTTCCTTCCCAGAGTAAATACTGAATCACAGAAAAGGTATTAAATTCCAAGTCCTACAGAAACTATGCAGTGACACCTGACCTCGCCTCAAATAATGGAATAATTTACAACTATTGTAGCAATTTCCAGACCTTCTTTGTTTGATGGCATACAATGGCTTCACCAGACATTTTCCCTAAGTGAGTACTGACCAAGCAGTGCAGTGCTTTCTGACACACTGGCCAAAGAGAGATGAGCTGAAGGGAAAGGCAGGAACACACTGCTCCTGCCTTGCCTCCAGCCTGCATGGCTCAGGCAGCTTATCTCCTGTCAAAGGCATGGAAGTCTCAGCTGATCTCAGCTTTGTCTACAGCCACATTTGCTGAAAATCCAACCTTCCCTAATAGGATAGGTATGCAAAGAGGGTACTTTGAGAGCTGGATGATAGAAAAGCCTGAAGCAAGTTTCCTCTGCTGTCTTAAGACAGATGAGGCTGTTAGACATCTCATAAACCATATCTGAAGGATGCAAAGGTCCAAAAATAACCTTAGATTTTCACAGGTTATCAAATGAGGACACACTGGCTTCAAGGCTTTGTACTAATAATGTGTCATGCTGCTATGACACATTATGATGCCACAACATTACAGTATCAGTACAGCACTGAGGATGCATCAGCTGTGAAGCAAGAGCAAAACAGGACTGTCTTTTGGGGCTTTGCTCACCCTCTGTTTGGTGTTTTGTGGTCCCACTGCAGCCACCAATTGTTCAGGCACAATATGTGGAATTTGCACACAGAAAAGAAAGGCCAAGGGTGAGCTCTGCTCCCAACGTGTAAATAGAATCAGCAGCCCAAGAACGGCCTACTTATGGATTTTAACCTCCAATGATAGCATTATTCCATATGACACAAGCGTTTTCTGACATGAGACAATCTGCAAGAAGCTGAGAAATGATGGAAATCAAGGCAAAGGAAAACTACTGCCATCAGATAAATTTTTTTTGACTGACAACAGTGTTAATGTATTCCTTGTAACAGACATTGCTATGGTGTATTTCGTAGACACAGATCTGTGCATATTGTGGAGAAATGAAGCTTTCTGATTCGAATACATGAAGCTGTAATTATGGCTAATAGCAAGCTTTTAGCACTCCTAGCTTTCCCATTTAAAAATATTAGAGCTCTGAGTCAAAGTCTTCTTTGAGATCTAAAACCAGGCTTTTCTGTATAAGGACAGGATTATTCCCAAGCTACAAATGCACTGGAGAAATCTGCCAGATTTAGGCCTCCAAGAAAAAAATGCCCTCACATGAAACAGATTTTTAGCATATTAGAAAGCATACATTTTCTTCTTGTACACAGGTAACTGAGCTCTGTTAGTTTATATTTGTTGTGGTTTAAAGGATAACAACTTTTTTTTTTCTCCTTCCTGGGGGGGGTTTCTTTGTTTTCCTACTTCCGCCGGGACAGTTTCCAGCAGAGGTGAGGAGCCCACGGATTGGCTAATTTTAAGATGGGCACCTCATGTA
>VZTR01019311.1:41416-64113 GCA_013400775.1 Chaetops frenatus
AAAGCTGTAACCAGGGGAAGAGACTTGTGTCACATGTGAACTAATATCCTTTCTGGGCGGGAGCTCACGGTGACATGAACTCCACGAGAGACTTGTGTTTCTTGTGGAAAAATCTCCATAGTGAGACAAGAGAGACTCTTCTTCCAATTGGACTGATGAAAGCCTATTTTAAGAGTGGTAAATTGACCAGGGATTTTCTAAGTTTGTTTCTCTGTGTTGTTGGTGAGAAGGATGGTGGTAAAGGAAGATAAATGAGGTGGGAGAAAAGAACCATCATGGGTGAGGGGCTGGGGGGAGGAAGAAGAAACCACTTGGGGGTTGATTTTGATTCTGTTGTTTTTTGTTAATAAACTATTTTTATCTTTGAAGTTTAGGCCTGTTTTGCATTTCTCTTAATCCTTATTCTCATGAAACCACTACACTACACTCTCGCCTGGTGTGAGCAGGCGAGCAGGTGAATGTGAAACCACTACAATATTAAAAGCAGCCTAAGCAATTTTTTTGGCTACTGTAAGAACTGGAAAAGCAGCTTTAACTCTGAAGTTTTGCAATGCAGTAAGTTCAGGGATATTTTTATACTTTCTGCTTCGTCAAACTTTTTATAGACTATTTCTTTTCTTTAATTCGTTCCAAAAATGTCCACTTGAAATATTTTTTCCATATCTAGACACAAGATGTTGTTTCTTTTCTAAGAATAAACAATACTTCAGTTTACAAAACTGTCAGTCAAACTCCTTGACGTGAGTGTATCTTTATATAGTAAAAGCATCCAAAGCCTTCTTGTGTGGTATGTGGTTACAAAGGGGCAGCACTATTAGGTGGGAACCTATAGAGTCAGATTTCCCTACCTACCTAATTGGTCATACTTGCAGAAATTTCCAGAGGAAACAATGAAATTATTTGTCTTTTTCTTCTTTTATCTGTTTTTCCTATTTGCATTAAATGAGAAATCATGTATATCTTTGGCCTCTAGTATACTGAATATGGTTGCTCATGTAAAAGAATCCTGATCAAACCATGTTAAATTTGCATTTCCAGCTGGAGTCAGAGGATTCATCCATACTAAAAGTTATAGCATCACATGTGGTGGGGGGAGGGGGCTTGCAAATTAGCTGTCAAGTTGAATACTAATATGAAGAATTTAAGAAGCTGACAGTTACCATTTGATACTGCATTACTGATCATGCCTTACAGTAAAGATTAAATTACGTTAATATTGAAAAAACTGCAGCTACTGCAAAACTGAGCAACTAAAAAACCTAAACCAAATCTCTTCACCTCTGAATTCAGAAGGGTACAAGTCTTTCTCTCAGAGTAATAAAAATGTTATACATTAAAAAAATATTTATTTATTTAATGCTATCAAATATTTGACATAAGGAACAGCATAATAAATGGTTTCTAAAGCCAGATTATATATGGGTTTATAGCAACTCTCTACTGACAAACAAACTACTAGTAGTTTTAGAAATTAATAATTTAATGTACACAATGAAATAAAGAAAAAATTATACTAAATGTTGTGTAGACATAACAGTGTATTTTCCCCAGCACCTCTCAAACACAAAGCCCTTTGTTACTGGTTTAAAGGACTTTGCCTCACTTCTGCATTATAAAGTATTTGAAAGGTTGCATTTATGGTAATAGGAAAAGAAGACAGCAGGTCTAGATAAGGGTGCCTCACACTGAGGCTGACAGAAAAACCCCCAATCATTTTCTTCAGAACTTCCCCCCACCTTATTTCACACACAAAGTATCTGCAATACCAAGAAACTCGAAACATCAGTGACAAGGGGACAAAACCTTAGGGCTGAACAGGCATGGCTTGCTAAGATTTAATATTCTCTGCCTTTGATAAATTCCAAATGCCAGATTTTGTTGATACAACCACATTAATCCGGCCTCTTAATTTGTCCCTCCTATCCTACATACAGGAATTGCTCATTATACATTTAAATGCCATTAACTGTATGTTGACTACTATTTTGAATTACAAAATGTTAGCAGTAAACATTTCACAAGAGGAGAAAGCATCTTGATGGCTACAAGACCAGACACCTTCCCATCCCCCTCTTTACCCTCTGCAACGGGTTAAGTAACAACACTAATAAAATATAGATGATGGAAAACTCAGCCCTTGAGAGAACAAGAAGGCATCATATATTTGTGGGAACAATGCACATAAACAAAGCTCATTCTATATATTTAGTCTTTTTATATTGCACAGAAGTATTCACTAGCTGCTCAATGCAGAGAAATGAAACTGAAAATTATCATTAATTTCAAAAAGGACAAATCCCTATAAAGTTAAGAATTAAACATTTTCTTGCATGTTAGCTTTTAAAAGAATGGGAGGTATGACTACCTTTTATTTATCTTCTTTTGGTGTTGCTTTCCACAACTGATGAATGTCATGAATAGCAGATATGCTCAAGAGAGAAACCAAGGGGAACAAATACACAGACCACTGCAATTCTCTTGCTGAATAAAACAAAATTCAGAACACAACTGCTAACAAGAGTAAACAGACAAATACTTCACTAAACTTGTACTATTAGTAACAGAGGTACGGTGCTATCTGTTTGTGAGACAGAGCATGCAGAAGTAAATTCTCCTTAATAAGAGATGTATGTGTGAGTGCCAACACCTGCTATCCAATTTCTTGCAGAATTCTCAGGGAGACCATGCATGTAAATACAGAAACACAGATTTAGGCTACAATCTTTAGATTGGGATACAAAGCCAAATGAAGAACTGAGACACGCAGCAATCATACTGCTGAGTTTAGCATATCCAGCTTTCTAAGTGTATGTTTATAAAATTCAATTGCCATTGCTTCAAGATCCCAAGCTGGCATCATTCCAAACTCCCAGGTTTCTAAAGCATAGTACAGCACAAAAGATAATTTATTCCTAAGAGTAGCAAGGGTCCCACACACATCTGACTAGCTCAGCTATGGTGCCCCCTTTCCATGCCTGTTCTAGAACTAGCACAGCTCTGCACTGCTTGTTTATCTGAATCCTCATTGCACATACACTTTTCTTCCACAGGCCTTGAAGGAATTCCAGAGATTTCAAGCTCACTGTCCTATCTAGGTTCCCTGTAGAATACAGAAGAGTCTGAATTTCTAAACTGAAGTAAATTCTAACTTGGACCCTGGCTGTATGATATTTTAGAAGCAATTTGTCCTATGTCACTCAGGGAAGAGTGTCTGTACCCTGAACAGTCAGAGCAACTTAAGAGGAGAAAGCATGCCAATGCATCACAGCTAAATTGTAGAGCTCCTTTTTCTCTTAATTTACATTTTTTGTTAAGGCTAGTGATGCAGATGTTCAACATCTAGCCAAATTCTCTACTAAGCTTGTAGCATCAAAGGTGAAGCTATGAACTTGGACAAGTGTTTCTAAAACAATCAAAATCTGCAGCTCATTCACCTTCTCACACTGCATGACTTCTTGAAGCAAGCAAAAATTACACACCACCCTGCATAAAGCAGAAACACCAAAATGTGTGAGAATGTAAACAAACTCTGTAGGAAGATTCCATGGGTTCATAACAGCAAGATCTCATCTCAGATTTTTCCATTTGGACTCCTTTAAAAGTATAAATGAAACCAGTTTGTGTTTAACTATATGTAATATTCACTGTAGTTAACTATATGACTACTGCTTTTACATGAACCCTCCAACTACAAGTATATAAAACATTTTACTAAAGAAATGTGCATATAAACAGCATAATAGATCTACACGCAGGATAACAACATCAGACTAGCCAGAAAGATCAGACCAAGGTCATGATTTACCTGCTACAACGTATCTGGTGTTCAGAAAACGAAGAAGCCACATAGACCACAGTGTTGGAGCAAAGAAACTAAACTCTCCAGTTTCCGTCAGGAAATCTCTGCATACAATTATGAACTTTAATTTAATTTTTAACACTTTTACAGTACAGAATGAATTGACGTGTTTCATATCTTCCAGAACAGGAACAACACACAATCACTAGCACCTGATGGCTTTCCACTTACATAACAGGATTCAAACCTCCTGGTATGGTTAGCCCCAGGACTAACCTCACTTTGCCTCTAAAATGCTGAGAGTGATGAATAATGTGGTGAATAACGTGAAAGTAATAGATCACCTAATGAACTGGTGAGAAGAGTAAAACTCACTTTCCATTGCTTTTTTTCAGAAAATGTGATCTCAGAAAGATAAATAGGAGTAGGAGTAAAAAGTTTGCTAAAGAATAAAAGAAATCACCAACTGGAAAAGACAGAAAAGGGCAAAGAAGCCCTAGGACAAGAAGATGACTGGGGAAAGAGGTGATGAAGAGGCCAGGCCTGCAGACATTTTGGCCTGATTGGTATATTCTTGGGCTACCTCTGCACCCTACTGAGATCAGGAAACATTTAAGAGCTTCACTTCACATAACAGGATGTAAAAAGAGTACTACAATAAAAGCCTTAGTAGAGCTCTGCTGCAGTAGCACTCTCTGGGAAAATGACAGAAATCTAAACATGCTCAACAGTCATACCTGAGCACTGCTCACATGCCACCAGCTGGGCAGAAGAGTTAAAGCCAAGATCTGCCAAGAAAAAGTACAGACCTAAAGCTTACACCCAGAAGGCAGTGAGAAATAAAAAATAAGTAAAATAATAATAATAAAAACACACAGCAGCAAAACCAACAGACATTACCTGTTTCTGTAACAAGCTCCATGATCTCAACAGCACAGCTAAGGTCAAAGTACACATCCAATTCTGAATATGGGAACAAGAAACACCTAGAGAAAGATAATGGCTGGGGGTTTTTTGGTTGGTTTTTTTGGGGTTTTTGGGGGGTTTATTGTTTTTTTTTTGACTGATCTACTAGTTTGAAAAGGAGATAAGAATCAGAATCATTGATACAAAGTGAAGAGAGGCAAGGGTTTTTTTAAAAAAATTCCATTGTTTGTAACTTCTTGAACTATATAATTTTTGACTTCTAAGAATTTAATGTTAATTCAATAATAAACTGTAGTGTGGTATTAAGAATTTTATTTAAAATGACATATTTCCACCACAATTAACGTATTAAATCCCTGTCATTCCAGGAACAGAGGCACACTTAAGAAGTTCAGTATATTTTATTTTAAAGCTATCCATGTAATTTGCAAGAGTATCTTGGAACTAAACTTGGAAAAAAAAAAAAGTTTTACAAGTGAGTCAGCAATTTCTCATGAAAAATAGAAATTAAAAGCTAAGGCACAACTCCAGAGTTGTTCCCATTGTTTACTGTAGTTATGAAATAAGCATGACAGATATAGGCCTCAATTTTTAACATCAAAGTTGCTTTTTTCTCCCAAATTTGAAGCAACCTTCTTTGAGATGACCAGGAAGTTATCCCAAAAAGATAAAAGGCATTTTAATGAAGTGTACCATGGCAGAATCATGTCTTACTGGAATACCTAGCCTATCATTGCATCTGTTCCGCTAATCACTTGAAAAGAGTGTCCAATTACCTCAATGTAAACATAGCTTATCAACAAAGGGTATTTTGTACAATAGGAAATGGAAATGTACAGTTTACTTAGATGTATTAAGAGCAGTAAGTCACTTTCCTCTTCAGCTTTTGCTTCTCTTTGTGTTTGGGAACAAAATGTGTGTTTACTCTGTGACTATATAGGATTACAAACTGTAGTCATTTCCTATCGACCAATTCATTGTGCAGCTCAAAGAATGTCAAGGTCATATTTTTATTCCAAACCATAGTTATAGCCCTGAAGGTAGCATGCAGTGCTTCATTAGCCACATTGAATTGTACAGAACATTACCAGTACCTAGATGAACAATCTGCTTTAAATCAATGCAGCATCTGACATACTCTTTCTGGAATACAAAAGAACCGAGAAAAAACAATAATTTAAAAAATTGTGATTTGATCGCACTGAATATTTTGCCCAATAATTTCTTTCATAACCAAAACACATATTCTTTCCAGACTGTAAGGGTTGGGTATGATTTTGGGACATCCTTGGCTCAGCCCACAGATGAGTACATGCTGGTGCATACAGCAGTGTGTCCTCATCTTTTCAGATGACTGCATGTGAAAATGAGTGATAAAATTTGCATATGCAAAAAGGAAAAGTCACATGTAAATTCCATAGTTGGGTAAACATGAGGAGCAGCATGCCAGAAATTATGCATGCAATTAGTATCACATACGTGAAATGATGTGTGTAATTATAGACCATATTTGAAAACACACCCTGTGTCATCTGCACCCTTCCATGCTCCCTATCTACTCACCAGGACCTCAAGTGCTGGTCTTTGCACAACACTGAGCATGAGTGTCTATATTCACAGCTCCAGCTGTCATGAGTGTTGCCTTCCAGCTATCATTCTCAGATGCTCATCAGACATGCTTATTCCAATCCAGTCTACAGAGTGAGTGGTTCAGCTGCCGTCCACAGAGGGGACTTTTTAAATGGCAGCTGTTGGGTAGTTGTAATATTAAGTCCATATTTCTAATAGAAAAGACATTCTTGCAGAAAAAAATTGACACATCTGGTTTTGGTTTTACAGAGGTCTTAGTTCTCGCATTTTTCTGGTACTAAAGCTGCAATGCCAGAAACTTTAATGCCAGGAACTTTAATGCATACGTTTCCTTCAAAGAAGGCAGAAAAGTATGTTCACAAATGTGGAAAAGACTATTTCCTCTTAACTTAAAACAAGCATATAGTATTTGTTTGACAGATTGTGCATATCCAGTATGTAATTTATGTTCTTTTTATGGTTAACAAATACTTAGTACTATCATCTACTAAAGGGCACTTTCACCATGATAACAAGTCTCAACGTTATCCATTTGTATATAATTCTAGTTAAAAGTACTCAGGTACTCTTCTAACACTATTTTGTGGGTTTTTTTCTCTCCTTGGTAAAAACTGCAGATTACTCACATTCTCTTTAAAGGTCAATACAATTAAAGCTAATTATAGGATGCCATATACTAAGAGTATAAGTCTGTAACTAAACTTCCTTCTGAATTACTGTCCTAGAGATCATCTTTCTGATCACAGCAATTCCAACTCTGCTACAACACCAACTGCAACTCTACTACAAAGAGAGCAGGTTTCAACTGAAAGCTTAATTAGAAAAAAACTGTTTTCAAAACCATTGATAGAATTGGAGGCCTCATAACCAAATGTTTACTAGAAGAAATTAGAAAACTGGTAACCAACATAACTGACACAGGAAAACTCTTATTAAACTCATTCTAGTAAACATGAAACAGAAGGTAAATCTGGTTGTAGACAGCACTGGGCAGCCAACAGCCCCAGTAGGAGGAGATTCCAGATGCACACAAAAAGTTCTAAGATTTGAGGCATGACCCTCATCCCAAAACCAAAGATGCTAGACAGGTCACAGGAAACTTCAAATTTCTATGCTCTGTTGCCAGGTCCAGAATAGTCCAGTAAATAGAATCCTTGCCATTACCAGTAAAAAGCTACAGGCTTTATACTGGTCTGTTTTGACTGAACTTTTAACATCAACAGACTAACAATAAACTCCTGTTTCTGCACACATACATGTTTTTTGGCTGCAAAAGTAAATCCTGAGTATGACACCAGGAACCATGAAATATTTGCCTAGGCTTGGAAGAGGTGACAAGTTTCAGGTAACTGCTGGTTTGTATTACCCAAATGCTATCCCCAAACAAAAATACCTGCCCTTATTACCAGAACTCATGCAGCTTCTGCATTTTCTTATTTTGTCTCCCAGAGAAACTGAAAAACCCTGTTTTGAGTGGCATCACTGCTAAGTTACACAGTACACATCTGCTGTTATCTCAGGTAGAGTTTGCCAAGTAGAATAATACTTGTATAAAACCTAATGAAAACATTCCCATCCTGTGACAGAACACTTTTTTCAAATACCTTTTCTTTGATAGTCACCAAAAAATTTCCCACGCCCCCTTTTTTTTTTTAAGCAAGTATCTTATTTGACCAGTTTTAGTTCTGAGGACATCTTTATGACATCAACAGAAGTTTACAGAATATTCTGGTTTGCAAGAGACCCAAAAGAATCAACTCCAACTCCTAAATGAATGGCCCCTATGGGCACTGAACCCACAATCCTGGTGTTCTCTAACCAACTGAGCTCATCTCAGTAGGAGAGAGTTAACACAATTAACTGGAAAGCACTCAGGAATTGGGCACAATGGAACAAAAAGCACTAGGCAAAAACTTGGGTTGGGGTTTCTTGACCATTTGAGAACATCCAATTTAAAAAGAATCCTCAGTTGCTTAACACTGCCAAGCACTTTTGTTGTAGCTTGTTTACAATCACCTTCAGCAAGGAGTATGCCTGTCCCTGTGCTGAATCAGTTACCAGACCCAGTGCATTTGAGGGATCTGAGTGCAAAGAGCTTGGCTGCTGTCACAGACCAAGCAAGGCATTTGCCCAGTCAGAATGATCTAAGTCCATCCAAAGACAGCAATTACATTACAGTGTCCTTATTAAACCTGAGAAAATGCAGTTTCTTCTCACTTGTTACTTAAATGCTGAACAGGGCTGGCTACTGCTGGGACCACCATTGAGCAGTATGGGCTGTTGACAAAGATGCTACTCAGAGATCTTAGCTCAGCACTTTGGTGTCTTTCACGTGTGGATGCTCCTCCCATTTTTGAACTCATCACTTTATTACCGGGGATAAAACTACTCCATCCCATTTTTTAATGACAACTAAGAGACTGGAACTGACATGCCATCAACATGCTGCTCTCAAAGCCATGGGACCACTCTCAAACAACCTTCTCCTTCCACTGCCCCTTGAAAATTTTACAGAGGCAGAAACTATTGCTTTCTTTAGTTTCAGTAATATACCAAGCACTATTAGAAAAATATATCCAGAAAATAGTTGACCTAATTTCAACCCTTACGTTTACATTTAAAGCTTTGAAGGAGGTGCCACAGGCTACAGTGCCTAATTTTACGTTCATTAGTTTGCAAAGATAATTTCTTTGGGGTTTAGAGACTAAGTGCAGAAATGAACTCCCTTTGGGCAGTGCTTCTTGGTTTTTGCAAAAGGACTTCCCTAATTTTAAAATTTCTTTCTAAAAACAAGTCAGATTGCCCTATGATCACTGTTTACTGTTATGAATCTTGATAAACTATTCTAGAATTGGGACTCAACAAAAAATTGATTGTAATTCTTCCTTCTGAAATCTTGTAACACAGATAAAGCTTTAGCATCCACCTAGAGGTCATACAGCTGATACATAAGTCTGGACCACTGCTGGCTGAATTATTTTCTCCATTCAGCTTATCCATACTATCTTGTGCATTTACACTTGGTTTTACCTATTTGTCTCAACTAAAGACAAAATAAAGCTCTGTAGCTTCAAAATGGGACAACTCTGAACCCCAGTCAAAACTGTAGACCTCAGTAAGAAGGTCCTTAGTAGGACTGCTTGCTGTAAACACTCCAGGTTGCACCTTGAAGCTACAGAATGAAGCTTTTTATTCTCAATAGCGATTGATTTCCAGTAAATAAATAAGAAATACGTGTCATTGACAGACCCAGAATTTAGCCAACAGGCTGTAATATAAAAAGTCTAGGCTATAATTCATATTCGATTTTGTCACCTCAGTTCTTACATGCTTCTGGTTTGTCACATCATCACAGAACAGTATACTCTCACACTAAAAATGCATTGCACAAACTCTTCATGTGTTTCTCATCATCTCACTTACCAATTTCCCCATACTTGCATTTGCTACAGGTGAAAAATGATACTTAAGAATGTATGAGGAGATATAATACCTTTAGGCACCTTAACCTATCAATTTAACAAGTGAGGCTTCAAAATAAATTTTCATTCAGATATCTAAGAATGATGAAAAAACCACATACTACGTGAATAAAACTGCTGCTCTAAATGAAAAACAACTCACAAGGAAAAATATCTCTGTGCAGATTTATTCAATCATGCATGCCTCATGTGTTACTACTACAACAAATTACCCACAAACAATCTCTCTATTACTGAATAGGCTCAATTAATCTACCAGTGCTTAACAAATATTTGATTCTAATTAAACCTAATGATTTTCTCTGCTTCCGAGTTGGTGCTGCAGGTCAACTTTTTTTTTAGCACAATACTTAATTTAAAAGCAAAATTCTGAGAACCTGGTGTGAATTCTGTTTAAAGATGAGTGAACATGGAAAAAAATGTGTCTTCTCTATCAAGAGATTCTAAAAGCAGAAAGTTGGTTTTTCAAACTGTGTTGCTTCCCAGATGACTAAATTAGATACATTCCTGTCACCAAAAAACTGTGACAGATAAACAAAAGCCACTCAGCACTCCAGAACCACTAGAAATCTATTCATACATATAATAAATCCTCAACATATTCTATACTTGATTACACATTTACAACTGAAGAGATAGCTTGGTATTTTAAGGTGTTTTGCCAGTTTATTTTCTTTAAATAAGGAAGAAAAGTTGGAGTTTGCATGTCATGTATTAAGCTAATTTCACAGTCATTCCTTTGTTGTTATTTTACACCTCACACTCAGGTTCAGAACTTCTTATTTTGATCAACTACTGTTACCTCCCTCACTTAAAGGTATTGACAATTTTTTAAGTGTGGAATGGATTTGTCTGCACATAGCTTATTTAACAGTCATCAAATAAACAGAATTGCCACCTTATTTGGCATTAATTGGTGGCCTCAGCACAGAAGGGATTTGCATGCTTGCCTAGACAAAAAGTTTCCCCCAAGACATGCTCCATAGCTGTGTCATGCCAAAGGAAATGCAGCATATGCTTCTGTGAATTCTGGTGCTGCCCAAGAAAACTTTAATTTTTGGGGACTCGGTCTCTTCCAAGAGGATGTATTTCACAGGTTTTCCTCCACCCATGCAAGGAAGAGTAGCAGAGGCAAACATTCCTCCCTCAAGCTGAGCCCATAAATGAAAATTAGAATCTAAATCACTTATGTAAAGTAATACTGGTAGGAGTGAGTGCTTAGAACTAGTTTAAACTAAACATTCTAAATTGTTTCATCAGACACCTGCAGGAATCCTAATTTATTTTAATGCATGTAATTTAGCAGTTGCAGAAACACAACATTTCAGCAGTATTGACAGGATCAGCTATTTCAGCCAAGGCAGTTAAAAACGCCAAAACAGAAATTTTAGAAGGAATTACAATGAAATACAGTATCTTCTGTACCTGGAGCTCCCCTACATCCTGATTTGGGGACAACTAGAATGACTTTTCAAGCTTTGGGTAGGTATTTCAGATTTAAGCAAAGCTGAAATTTTTAGGAGACACAGAAGTGAGACTTCATGATACACAAGCACTTTTGCATAAAGTGAGAAGAGATGGCAAGAGAGACTAAAGGGCTAGAATCACTTCATTTACTTAAAGCTGAATAATTTCCTTTGAGGCTCCTATTTACTTGAGCAAACCATGTAAGTACTTTCAAGGAGTGATTAAACCTATTCCAGATGAAATTTCTTTCTGACTGAGCTGCTGTTGACTCCATATGGGATCCCAATTCTGGCACATTAGTGAAGAGCCTAAAATTCTGAATTTCAGGTGTATAATTTTTAAAATGTTACTTCACAGGACCCTCACTCCCTTTCTAAGGAGCATCTCTGCTCACTGTAATGATTTGAATTACAGGCTTTACTGCCTTTGAAGCTCTACTGTGCGTGTGACCCAAGCCCAAATGCATATTATCACTATAATCTGATTCTTGAAGAGTTTACATTTTTTTGAAGAGTCAATACAACAGGTTTCAAGTTTCTACATCACTTGAGTACTGCCAGATTTCTAGCAGCAGAATTTGAAGTTTCCACCTTAGCTCTCCCTGAACACCTGTATCTTTTCAACTGACAGTAAAAAAAAAATTTCATGGCACCATTTACCTTGCTATTTCACTTTCCTAGACAGATTGATGCTTTTTATAATAATATAAGTAAGTGCATTGTTGGTTTTGCTGATAATCTTCTGACAGAAGTGCTGGACATGGATAAATGTTAGGCTACCTTGCATAGCATAGGAGAATTCAGATGCATTTGCCTCCTTGTGCACAGGGAATAAAGCTGTTTTGTGCCTAAGCAGGTCAACTGCAGCTGGACTACACATATAAGATATAGTATACCTTTCAGAATTGTAAATTCTGTTAAGAGTTCAGAACAAAAACAACCACCTAAATTCATACAGGAAGGTATTTTGCTAATAAATGGAAACAAGCATGCTCTAATAAAAAGGAATTCATAAGGTAGAAGCTATTATCAGTATTATTATCAGTAGTGCTGCTGTTGACACATGAAATGAGATATTGAAATGAAAAAAATAATGACAGTAGTTATTTGTACCTACAAAACCAATATGAAGAAGGGAGGCATGTAATTAATTTTTAGCCTTTAAGACACAGGAACTACCAAAAGATAAATTTAATTTTGTGAGACTTCTTTTAAGATAATGGCTGAGACCATATCTTGGACAATAATCTAAGTGTTTATAGTCCAGAACCCATAAAAAACAGGTCTTGCCCCTAGGATATTCATAAGGTGTTTATGCTACAGAGTTCTGATTTTTCTTTTTCTCTCCAAAATTGAAAATTAGAACTAGGTTTCACTAAACACCCCCCGCCCCCCCAAAACAACTACTAATATGAAATCTCAGTCTATTTCCTCTTGCTAGATTCACCTGAGATCCTGAAGGGATGCAAATCATCATGGATACTGTTCTATGGAGAATTCAAGGAACAAGCTAGAACAACAGTGGAGGAACTCCCTTAGAATCATAAAATCTTTAGAATCCTTATGACCATAGAACCAGTATGTCTGGAAAAGACCTCTGAAATAACCATTAACCTTGCACCACTGTGTTTATCACTAAACCATGCCTGTAAGGGACACATCGACACATTTTTTGAATACTTCCAGGGCGGATGGTTCTAAACACTTCCCTGGGCAGCCTGTTACAATACCTGCCCACCCTTTCTGTAAGGACTTTTTTCCTAATATCCAATCTTTAGTACTGTATTATGATTCAACATTATCAACACTGCCATCATGTTAAGTCTTCCACCTGCTTGCAGAACCTGACAGATTTCCTACTTACTGCATCCAAAGTTTCTAAACTCCCCAGGATTTAGTTCTGCAGCAACTACTATGATAGATGTCAATAAGCAAATTCCACATGCATTGTACAAGTTTAAAAAGTTCTGATTATCAGTATCTGTCATTGAAGATGATGTGTGAAGTCAATATATGAAGACATATTAATGTTTAATGAACAAGGCAAAGTACAGTAAAACTTGAGATGCACCAAATGAAAGGGGTTACGAAAATTCCACATAAGCTATGAATATTTTATATTCTGGGAGCACTCTTGATTTTTAGAACTCCAGTGCAAAATTATGAAAACAGTAATTTGCATCTGTTTGTTCTCTGGTTTTTGCTGTATGGTAAAATTTAATTTAGGATTTGAAATGTACTACTATCTCTGTGGTTTCAAGCTCATATTTAACTGATTCTTCTTTTTAGAGTGGTAGAAGGCATGGAGGTGAAATTTTTTTAAAGAAAATAATGGCTAACTGTATCACATTAGTGAGCTATAGATCAAGAAACTATACAGCTAAAGACTCTTTTTGCAAAACTAATTCAGGATTTTATACAAAATCAAGCTGAAATTTTGTTAAGGACATAGCATAAGAACACTCCCATTTATGATTAAACAGTAGCCTTTTAAATAACCTAGTATATGGGGTAGTACACAGTTGCCTTGACAGAAGCATAAATGGATACTTATCTCTGCTCAGGGCACTGGGAAAGCTGACAATCATCTGCTACCTGCTGTGATGAAAACTCCATTGCTTACCACGTCTACTAATTTTTCAAGTGCACTGATATAAGATGACTGTCTAGACCAGGTTTTCTTCCACCATACTAGTTCACTCAGAGTTCACCTGAGCAGCTCAAAAAAGGCACTTCATATTAAACACAATCACTTTGATCACTCTTAATTTACAATTAGAGAACAAAAAACAGGGCACCTCAAGAGTATGGGAAGATATGGTTTATTTAGGAAATTTCTCTACTTCAGTGTGCTTTTATTTTCTTCTGTAATCCTGTACCTCGTGACTGCTTTGGTGCTGCTTGTACTGAGACAGAGAAAGGAGTTGTGCTGGCAATTTTATTTTATGTGTAGGTCAAGCAGTAGAGGTCATCAACACCCAACTAGATCCTACCTGAAAAGAACAAAGGAATAAATGCACTTTATATAAAACTAACTTATTGTGTATCTTAGGTACAGTCCTTTGGGGAAGAAAATCTTCCCAGCAGAAGAAAAAAATATATACTTAAATAATGAACTTGTTTTGGCACAAAAATGACTGCAGTGGTATTTGCCTTCCCAGTCACTCCCATCCACTTTTAGAGTTCATCACCTTTTTAGCTGGTGTAACATAACCTTTCATGAAACCAGGTATAAACTTATCCCTGAAATGACCTGCATTCAAAGTACTGCACAAGCAGTTACCCTGTGCAAAACCAAACTTTACTGATAAATGTTAACATTAAGAATGATTACTTTTGAAACATAAGTGAAAAACGTGGTGGAAAGGGGAATACAGTTTTGGCAAAAGAGAAAAATTACATTTAGCCTTGAAACAGGCTTTTAAATTTTTTTTCATGGAGTCATAGAATGGTTAGGGTTGGAAGGGACCTTAAAGATCATCTACTTCCATGGGCTAGGAACTTTCCACTAGACCAGGTTACTCAGAGCCCTGTTCAGTCTGGTCTTGAACACCTCCAGGGATGGGCAGTCCACAACCTCTCTAGGCAACCTGTGCCAGTGCCTCACCACCCTCAGAGCAAAGGATTTCTCTATGATGTCTAATCCTAAACCTACTCTCTTTCAGCTTAAGAAAGACAACTCCCCCTTGTCCTGTCACTACACGGCCTCATGAAAAGTCCAGCTCCAGCCTTCTTGTAAGCCCCCTTCAAGGAGGGGGAGGGGGCTATAGGGTCACACTGGAGCCTTCTCTTCTCCAGGCTGAACAGTCACAACTCTCTAAGCCTGTGTTCATAGGAGACTTGCCCAAGCCACTTGTTGAAAAGAAAACCCAACCCAAACCAAANGATTTCTCTATGATGTCTAATCCTAAACCTACTCTCTTTCAGCTTAAGAAAGACAACTCCCCCTTGTCCTGTCACTACACGGCCTCATGAAAAGTCCAGCTCCAGCCTTCTTGTAAGCCCCCTTCAAGGAGGGGGAGGGGGCTATAGGGTCACACTGGAGCCTTCTCTTCTCCAGGCTGAACAGTCACAACTCTCTAAGCCTGTGTTCATAGGAGACTTGCCCAAGCCACTTGTTGAAAAGAAAACCCAACCCAAACCAAACCCCCTGGGACTAATTGGAAGTCCTAACTGACTTCAGATAAGAGGAATTCTACAGCTCAGGGAAAGTGAAGAGCCTGGCTTCTGAGTTAGTGTCTCTATAAAAGAAGGCACATTCTCCATGCAATGCTTGGAATCCCCAGGTCATCCAGACATGTGCAAGTGGAGGGACAAGGCAAGGTCCCACCACTGTGGCTGCAAATCCATGTGCCAGCTATGAAGCACCTCATGCAGTACTGTGCCCCGCAGTGTGGAAAAACCTCTTAGACCTAAGATGTCCAGTTAGTAAAATATACAAGAAAACTATTGCATACATGCAAGGAGTTTCAGTTACACATTTTAACTGCCCATGGTTGCTTGGATCCAGGCAAACCTGGTATTTTCTGCATGGCAGCCATAGTAGCATATATCCCACAACAGTGATATCTTTGAGTCTTCAAGTCATCTGCTCTTTCAGAGGTAAAGGGGAAAAAAAAAAAAGGGGTGTGTGAGCCATGCAGTGGCATGAAGGTAAAGTAACTCAGGCTAACTTTTAGTGATGACAGCTTATTTCCCTATGTTTGATCCCTGTCTATTGAAAGAGACCAACAAAGCTTTCTTCAGAAGGCAATGACAGGCAAACATCAGAGCCTGCCTGGCCCTTTGACAACACTGTTCTGCCACAATAAAAGCAGTCACAGGGAATGGCCCAAGGAGGCTAGAGTTATCATTTGTTAATACCACCCTTATCTTCTGCTATAAAAGCTAATGGTATGACTTATTTAAAAATGCTGCTGGAATCTAATTTTTATTACTCAGGAAGCAGATTCTATTAAACTGTACATCTCAGAGGAATCTTACAATAAACACTCAAGTCTACTCAATGTTATATTCGAAGACTTCTAACTGATCTGAAACTACTAGGGTACATTATCTTTGAAGGTTGTGTACAAATCAGTCTTTTTTTTTTTTTCCATTTCCTACAAAGGCTACCAAAGATAAGTTACACAGCTCTAAAGTTGATTCAACTCAGTCTGGGATCTTGCCTTCACCACATGAAAGGTGCATCTCCTCTCCCTGTCATTTCTGCTTCCCCCGTGTTAGGTCTACTGATCATTTGATGTGGGATAAATAAGAACTAATCCTGCAACTAAGACCAAAAACAAACACCTGTTTTTGCATATACATTTTCAGTTAGATAAGTTCTATTGATTTAAAAATTGTTTTGGAAATGTGGGCATAGTTGGCCTGCAGTTCATATGGACTTCATATGCAAGGTGGTTCAGGCTAACAGTTCACTGCCTAGTGCCCTTAATTGTACCTTAATTGTACGTGGAAAACAAGCAAGCAGTCAGACAAGCTTATCTGAGATCTTGGTAACAGCTCTGAAACTCGGACTTCTGTCTAGGCCAGAAGGACTTCATTATTCCAAAGAGTCATCACACTAAGGAAACTACAGAATGACAACTGATTAGCCACATTAGTTGCATTACACAGAGATCTAGCACTGAATTATTTGGAAAGACAGTTTGTCTTAGTATTTCTACTTTTACCATCTCCCACCAGAACATTCTAATTTTTTTTAAACTATAATGCTCTGCAACTTGCAGCTTCAAACAGTGGAAAAGAAATATTCTGCTCTTAGCTATATAACCTTTACATTGCTCTAGACACTGAGATCAATAATATTCCTACTACTATGTAACAGCAAAAGGAGAAGATTAAGAAATGGTGACAAACATTAATGAAGGTATTTAAATAAATTCTGACATTACAAATAGGGACAAAATACATTACTCAGTCATATTCAGAAGAAAATGTCATTTCCAAAGAATGGTCTGTCCCTGTGTAACAAACACTGTGCTTTGTATCAAAATGGCAAAGCCCAAAAGAATAGCAAGTTTTAACAACCTTTTTCACCACTAGTATTGACTTAAAATGTGTCATTGCTGCATTAAAGCTACACCCAATCTCTAAAATGCAGCAACAGAAAATCTAGTAAGTTACCAAATAAGATCCAATTTAAAAGGTAAATTGATATTTAGTTGCAATGTTAGCTGTACAGAATGAGTTCATGTATGCTGCTTGGTCTAAACAGAGTAATTCCTCACAATGACTATTTTAATTCCCAATATGAAGCATCTGTCAATGTGAAAGGAAATACTGTTGAAAAAATATTTCCTAATAGAAGGCCAGGCAGAAAATGGGAATGCTGCACCAGCAAGAACCAAGCAATTAAAAGCTTACACTGACAAAATCTACTTTGCAGCAGCATCTCTATTCACCCAAGCATCCCTGAAGCATCTGAAAAATTCTTCCTGACATGATATCTTGTCTACTACAAGGCTGAAATCCCCTTACTTTCAGAAAAGTAAATTCAATCAAGACTGAAGCTGGCTTAGGGCTTGTGTTCATATAGAGTTAAATGTCCATTTGACAATCACTGAACTATTTGCAACATTAAAAAAATTGAGACAACTTCCTGCTTCCTTCCTTTCCTTCAATTAGGCTTTCCTCACACATAACAAACTTTACCCTTTACACCTACTGATGGATTTGTAGGAATGGGTATCGGTATCCCTACAAGGTTAAGTGTGAGGATACACCTGTATCCTGAGGTACAGCAGCGGCTGCCACACCCCAGCCATGGAGGGAGCTGCCCTTCCCTCACCTTTGCAGAGCAGCCTGTAGCACCCCAGTGTTCTCCAAGACACAGCTCTGGAAAGCCACTCTGAGGCTTTCACACTCACAGGCAGAAAACATCAGCAGAGAAAAACAGATGACTGTACCAAAGGTCTTAATGAATTTCTTTCGAATTTCTCCACCCTTTCAAGCAATGAAATTGCATCCTGGCAATTAATGAGCAGCATGTTTGACTGTACCATGACCATGTCTACCACATTTTAAAACAGCTAGCAGTAACATTTCTGGTAAAATTCTTTATTAAAGCAGTATATTTTTCTTGGTTCCAAGAAAATTTTTTTACTGGAATCTTAGTAGGCAGGCATTGCAAATATGAAAGAGAAGAAAATCTTCAAAAGGATCAAACAAACAATAACCATGTCCCCACTTGCAGCTGAATTGCAAAAAGCAATGTACTTGCAACCTAAAGACTGAAACTGTCACTGGACATTCAGCAATAATGCTGAGAGAATATGATGAAGTCATCACTACAGTCAGGGCACTCTGACTTGCCGCCAGACTGGAAAATTTATAGATCTAGTTTGACCTATAACAGCCCCTCAGCATGAGCACAGACAAAATATAACAGTTCCAACATGCACCTCCAATAATAGATGAGAAAACACAACATGCATTTGAGTAACAATATTTTAATAGTGAAAATACTGCTAAACTTCATAATTCGTTAGAAAAAATAATTTAGGAAAGTTTTTTAAGTTTTATATTTCACCCTCATGACTGATTTTCTATTTCCTCTACTTCTTTTGCTAGCCTATCTGTGGAATGAGAAATACCATCCAAACGGCTGAGCCTTTACCATATGCACCCAAAAAGTTGGTCTTGTTATGGCCCCAGCTAGTCAAGTTATTTTCAGCAAAGGTCATTAAGTTCTGAAGTCCATTAGAAAGCAAGAAAAACAAAAAGAATCCAGTTTTATATCTAACACAGCCATCAAGGTAAAATTATTCTAAAAAGACAAAATTTGATGAGCAGCCTGAAGTAAGTGTCAAGATAAGTCCTTTGCAGGGGAAAAAGATTTTTATTGCTGTTATAGCTTGTTGTTCTTTTCTCTTCTCACAGATTCATATCCATAGCTAAGTCGATGATATAATTCAGAAATCAGATAATTCTCATGCAGGTCATTATGGTCAGAAATAAGCCTATTTACAAAAGCCCAAAGACATCCGGTTCAAAAGAAGGTCTTCTGTACTGCTAATTTTAAGGTGTGACACATCATCTTAATTCTTTATACTCGAACTGCCCTGGCACATCTTCCAATTGAGTGCTAATCTAGTGTGAAGTTTTACCTAGTCACTAATTAGTCAAACACATTTCTTGCAAATACACACTTGAATTCTGAAATGTAATTATGCCTCATGTATTGCCTAGAAAAGAAAACATGACAAATCAGTATTTGTTCCACAAAACTGCTTGGAATGAAGTGCAAAACCAAAACCATCCTAGCGCCAATTGATAAATATATCTTGGTCTGACCCTGTAGTGACAGAGAGATAGAACAATTTAAATGTCTCGCTCATTCCAGACACAGAAGGGGCCAGGCCAGACTGGAACACACGAGGTCTCATCTCAGGAGATACTGCTTTGCCAGCAGAAAATTGCCTGTGTCAAATGGACTAAAGCATTTAACTGACTTCACATAGACCAAACTGCTGTGATTGTAAACCATGTGTGAATACAACATGCAAACACTGAACAGAAAATAATCACAGTGGCTTTTACTGATGCTGGTGTGAAAGGCAATGACACTTTGCCAATAACAGCATAAAATGAAGTAGCTGTCAAAGAACTGACTGAAAGCCTAAGGTTTGGCATGTAACAGCTCATGTCAGTAGCACAGCTATATCTGAAGGGCCAAACCAAATACCATGGTCTTAACTCAATGGTCTTATACTGAATGTTGATGTTGTTTCCTTTATTTCCACTTGCCAGCAGCAGAACAGTGATTTGCATGGTTACACTAGCAATCTTGGGATGGAGTTTTAGCACAGATAGGTAGACAGGGCTTGTAGCACTGAATTCTCAAGTATTCTGCAAGTGCAGAGCTGTTTGTGACAGCTCAATAGGCTCAGACACATCTTTTAAAGCCTTAATATGAACAACCTTTGTCCAGGTCCCTCTGGTTTGTCAGATAATTGACAGAGAAGTTAGTAAACACAATGAAAAAACTTTTTAATAAGTAGTTCAACCAGCTGACTTTCAAACTCGATTTGTTGTGTTTGCTGGCCTGTATATGACTTCCTCAATGAAGCCCAGATTTCAACTGGAAACAGCTCTCCAACTCTAAATAAACATTCTGGTCAAGCACTTAAATATTATTGCTAAAAGTAGGACAGACTGCAAATATTACAGCATTACTGTCACACTATTTCTTTTCATTCTACCTGGCCCCAAAGAACACAAGGATCTGAAAATTTAACAAAAGAATGCCCCTTACCTATGTCACATCATGATATTTTCAATCTGAAGTAAGTTAAATGGTTTTGTTCAAATTCTGGTTAGAAGTAAGCACTCTGTTGATTTCTGCGGTTCTACCCATTCCTTATTATTAATATAAGTATTTTGATACCTATCTAGAAAAATGCAAATTTTCTTGACCAGTCATTTGGTTTTACAACCGAACACTTGGCACATCTCAATACACAAGTCTAAGCACTCTAAGTCACTTGGAAGAGGCTTCCTAGATCCCAGGAAGACAGATCAACACCATGCTGACCTGCCGCCTGTCACTTAAGTGTTGTTGTGGTTTAAAGGACAACAACTTTTTTTTTCTCCTTCCTGGGGGGGTTCTTTGTTTTTCTACTTCCGCCAGGGCACAGTTTCCAGCAGAGGTGAGGAGCCCACGGATTGGCTAATTTTAAGATGGGCACTTCATGTAGCCACTTGAAAATTAGAGGCGTCTTTGCGAAGCTTACATTTTTAAGAGCGGGAAGTTTGAAGCTCTTTGACTTCTGCCCGATGGGAAGGTAACACCGCGTGGCCCNATGCAGTCAGCTGCTACAAAGCAAGAAACCATACAATTATTTCCAAGTCAGTGGGTTTATGCTTATTCTATTTACATAAAGGAGGGAAATCTAGATAGGGGTGGAGAGGCCAGTATATAGCAACCTTTGCACCAGCATATACAAACTAGACAGGACTTAAACTTCAAAGTAATTCAGAAAGCCCATTTGCAATACATCTATATGTCTTTTAGGAATTCAGATGTTTGCCTAGTTATGCTTTTCAGCCTTTTAACTCTAAGGTTTTGGGGTTTTGTTTATTTGGTCTTGGTTTTGTTTTTAAAAAGGGCATTTAATAATGGCACTTTTCAGAAGTTTCATCCTCAAGTCAAAATTGAATTGCAGTTCAAACAGTAGATTAAACTGTACATCTGCTCAATTTTAATAAAGATTTTTTCCTTTAATGCAAAGCCATTACTGCAAAATGTTTTGTGTGAACATATTATTGTTAGCTACTCCAAAAGGTATCAGTAAGAAGTAGTGAAATAGCTTTAAACATTCAGCTCTTGCATTACAGGTAGGCTTTTAGGAATCTGCCTGCAGATAAAGTTGGGACACACTTTAAGGAAGATTTTTCAAAAACTTTCAATACTATCTTAATTTTGCTTACAGAAGTCTAAGGTCATTTTTAAACACTGTTTTTGTCACAGGAAAAAGCAGAACCTTTCAGTACATTAGAATGCTCCCAGACTGTCAGCCATAATATCTAAATTTCTTATTTAATGCACACACATTTCATATCCTTATTTTTAACCAAGTCTTATATGAGTTTTATTCTCACTTTTAAACTATTACTTTGGGCCTGAGCTTTAACATTCCAAAACTCAGCCATCAGCTTCCCTTTTCAGCACTGGAAAGCTCTGTGCAGGACCCAGAAAGGAAGTAGGGAACCAAAGCAAGGGAATTCTCTGCCATGTACCATGGAACTTTATTCCAAAATCAGTACTATTCAAACTTAAACACTATTTATAATCAAGTGAAACTCAAGGCTTGGGACAGAAGTGAAAATTATTCATTGTTTCATATGCAACAGTACCTGCTTTTGACTTTCAAGTATTACTATTTTTTTTTAAAAGACGGAGAATGAATACTTTTGAAATTGCAGAATACGGAAAATGTTTATCTAAAAGACAGTGGTTTTCTTACAAAAGTTAAGCAACCAACCAACAGCTTAGACATTATAGTTAAAATTATTAATTCTGACAAAAGATGCTGACTGCTGTACTTGAATATTAATAAAGTGATTAATTTTACACTCTTCCCCCAAACCACAGATTAATGATGATGAGCAGAGGCTACTGTGAGAAGCTGGGAATCCTGCCAGTTCCTGTTTCATTCGGATCAATCGAAAAGTTAAGCACAGCCTAAGCTCCAAAGCCAGCAAAGAGGCATTGCAATTTTGCACTACTGCAGACACGAGATAACCAGGATGCCATAAAAACTGCAAACCTCTAAAGTGCTGGTTACACACAGAATCACACCACTAACATTGTCCAGAGCTATCTATTGCCATCTGAAAATACCACGTGGTCAGGTAGTCCAGGGCAGACACAACTCATAGGTCTCACATTTGAATGTTCCCAGCTTCTCCATTTTGGTATATCCTTAG
>VZTR01019311.1:64146-105115 GCA_013400775.1 Chaetops frenatus
CATGATGGCCTTTTACCCAGAATAATTTCCTCTACCACCAGGTCTTGCTTTCCACTTTTCAAAACACCTTTTTCTTCTCCAGCATTGTCACATATTAAGTCCATGCAGTTTCAACATATTACTATGATCTGCTGATATGCCTAAATCATAGATGAGAAACCCCATATGGAACAGTTCCCACAAAACCCCACTGTCACCAGTAAATGAACTGAAGACCACACCATGGAAGCAACATCATGACAAAACAGCATATTAAGTAAAGGTTTTTCTCAGCACCAAGCTTGTAACAAGAAATCTAAATTATCATGATCCTCTGTTTCTCAAGGTAACAGTTCAGTAATATTGTATTTTGTTTGGATAACACTTATATTGGCAAAAAGAAAACATTTTCTGAGACACTTTGATAAAATAATTCCATCATAAAATGCTTATAGATACACCTGCCTCCTACCCTTCTATTTGAGGTCACAAAGACAGTAAGGAGGGAACACAGTTGTGTAACTAAAACTGTTCTGAGCCTTTTTTTTTTTTACATTCTCAAAGTTATTAACGATGGTGTTAGGCCATCCCAGCTTTAATGGGTTCCTTGGGCTCATATCATTAAGTAAAATGAAAAATACAAATAAGAAATTTTTTTTTCCAATGTATTTGACACCCCTTTTGGGAAGTGAACAAAGACACACTGTCAAAAGCAGAAAGCTGCACAAAATGTTACCATTTGTTCCCCATGAATGCTGAGGTATACTTATTCAATAAAAGGAATTCCACTGCTCTCCTGAGAGATTTCCTCTCTTAAGTTAAATTTTGTGCCAAGCTCAGTCAGCTAAAGTTTGGGTTGTGTTAGCATGCCAGATAAAATTTTCTCTAATTCAGCCCTGTTACTCACTCAAAAATTAAGTGCAAAGTATATGGTAAATTCAAACTAACATGAATTTAAAAATTACCATTAACAGACCATCATTGGTCCTTACTTTGAACAGTTCAAGCACTGTTTTTAATTGAAAATAATTGGTACATATTTTTGTCTATTATGCAGCCTATTTATGTGTAATTTCTCCTTCATCTATGTTTTTGGACATGATGAGGGATCACATATATCTAAATTGCTCAAACAATAATTGCAGCATGACCTCTGAAGTGTCTTAAGTTCCTTCAGAACTTATGCTTTTTGAGAAGTAATTCTCAGGTGAAAAACTCTTTTTATATTAAAACCAATGTAACACAAGTAAGATATTTTTTAATGAAATCTATACATCCATTTCAGCCTTTCTCTTTTTATCCAAAAATAAGATGGAAAGCTTCTTACTAAACTTAAATTAACTGGAAAGCCTCCAAACAGCTTTTATGTAAGTGTTGATCTGTTTTGTTTGGGTATTTTTCTACGAGAAGATAATGTATAGCTATTGCTTTACATTAAAGACAATGCTTATTTTATATATGGCATTGGGTTTTCAACATATTTTTTTAAATAAAGTGATGTTAGAGCTATAGCAAAGCCTGCAAAATGAACTGTGCAGAACTAGGGCATGCAGTATGTAAGTACACAGTAATTGTGGTAAGCCAAAGCATTGCAGCATAAGTGATCAGATGGACTGGGTATATATAGGGTGCCATCTAATGCCAGCCAACTGCTCAGAAAAACCTCAGCACGGAGCAGAAAATCTTTTGCTCTCCCCAGATTTTCTTCATTTTATTGCAATAAAGAATAAAAATAGAAGATAGAGGACAAACTTTCCTTTTTTTAGGTCAAACTGAGTTAGTACTTCATAGTCAAAGGAAAAAAAATATTTCAAGCTGTACAATCAAAACACAAAGAAACTTTAGATATAAATATTTTAATGGAACTGTTACAGAAGTATATGATCAATTAAAGACTAATGATAAGTATGCTTACTGTCCAATGAAATAGTCACATCACCAAGAAAAATAAAGCATTGGATTAAATAACATCAGCCTATTTTATGTAGAAAAGGTGAAACCAACAATCAATGAGAAATGAAAGAATGTTGGGAAAGTTTATTTTTAAACTCTGACTTGACACCGAATATACTTTGCAATACACATTCTTAAGTAAATTCATTAAATACAGAACATTCAAACAGGTACCTCCAAGACAGAACAATTACTTTTGCTTTAAAGCATTTAATGCCTTCACTACAGCAAACTGAGAACAAAGTACTAGATAAATGATTAAACCCCGTGCATACCAAAGTACCATACGGAATCACAGATACTATTCTGAAGCCTGTAAAAGCAGCACAGCAATGCCTTTGGAGATCAGTCTTTGTACTTCATATACAGAATGCACCAGAACTACCAGCAAGCTGAAGATGGTTTTCTCTGAACACTAATTAGGAACTCAAGAATGCAAGGCATAAGGACAGGAAGAAATACAAATCCTTAAGAAAAGTATGACTTACCAGACAGCTGAGTTTAGCTGTGTCTCAAAAGCAGCAAAAGTAAAAAATTTCTGTATATGTAGACCTTGTTTATTTAGCCCTTTATGAAGGTTTCTCCCAAGAAATTAATTTAACTCACATGCAGGATTCTGGAAAAGAAAAAGAGAAAGAGTCTAAGCTGCTGACTGATTTTTTTTTCTACAAATATTTGAGTTATTTCAGTAATGGGCTTGCCTACTGTCAAAATGAAAATGTAATACGGAATAAGCAGCCTCCCAACCCAAGCTAAAAAAATCAGGAAATCCATGGCAAAAAAACTTTGTTCATTGTCCAATTTTTTATTTAAAGAAACAGAAGGAGCAGGGAACAACCACTGTTGATGAAAAAAACCAAACCAAACAACTGTTAAAAGGAAATCAGGGACCTTGAAGATTACAACTTTTAGCTCAGATAATTAACCACTATGGATATTTTTTAATGTGAAAAACATCTTTTGAGTTTGGTTACCTCTTAAGATGTTTTGCCTTCTTTACACAAAGTTTCATCTGAGATGGAAGCAATTCTGTTTGCATTTAAGTCCATCATATCTGACTGCTATACAAATCCAAGGACAGGACAAATCAGTATACCAAGACTGAAGCCAGTAGTTTGTTTCTAGTTTGCATCTCAAGTTTCCAGTTTCAGCAACAGTACTATTTTGGAAGCCTAGTGACCTGAAGCTGTTGGAACTCCTTTTTTTTTGACCAGAGCCATTCATATCATCACATGATAAATATCTCCCTGTCCTCTTCTGTCACATTTCCAACTAACCAACCGACCAACCAACCAACTCACCCTCCTATAAGATAAAAATATGGGGAAACAGAAAGTATCAATACAAATTAATGACTCTAGAAAAAGACCCTGAATATCTTGATGGGTACATAAAAGCTAATTGCTTTGCAGTTTAAGAAGACACAGATAAACTGAGTCAGTGAAAAATCATCACTGTTTAATTTTTTTACAGCTTCTTCTCGTAGAGGAAAAAGCTTCCAACATATCCCTCTCTATAACTTCCCTCTATATATCTCAGCAATTCTAGGTTTTGCTTCCTCAGAAAAACTTCTCAAACATCATCCCACTGTTAGGTAATGCCACTGAAAATTTTTGTTACTTTTTTTAATGGAAAAGTTATGAGACTTAAAGTTACTCTCACAGCTCAAAACCTAGAACAGGCTGGTGTGGTAAGATTGCAAAATGTTTCAATATCTGCTAAATTTCCAACCACATCTACTTAAGAACATTCATTTGAAAACATTTTAGAACACCATGTGACACCTTAATTTCTGATTTATTCGTGAACAGTAGCTGTTTGGAAGTTATACAGACACATGAAACAGGATGCCAGACACAAGCTATCTAGTAAACTCCTAAAAGAAAAAAACAGTGCTCATTGTTATAAAAACAAACAAGAAAAACACATTTTCTCCTGAAGACTTGTATAAAAATCATTAGCTATAGAACACTTAAAACACTAACAAAAAAGCTGCTAAATGTAAAAATATAGCACAAATTCTCTGTTAGCTGAAAAGCATCGTTTCCATTTGATCTCAGCTATTTTCAGTGTTACAGCAGTTAAAAGAAGCTACAACAAAATCCACAAACTCTAAATACCAACCTGTTAAATTAATCATTATTGCTACTTCATTCCTGATGTCCAGTTTAAGACCACCATTTTACCACAAAACTAGTTCAGCAAAGATAAAAAGCTCAGTTTATATTTGAGATTCATAAACAAAGATATTCAAGGACTGCAATAGTTTAAATTTCAGATAATGTGTGAATTATAGCCAGCCTGAGAGCTGTAATTGTCAGGTGGAAAATGCAGTATAGTTTGTAAATAAATACAAGACCTGTATCTATCAGACCACTAGTGACAGATTCTACATTACCTTGCCATCCATAACACTTTCATCTGATGGTTACAAGCTAAATCAATAAATAACCACATGCTAAATACTAATACTACACAAACCCAAAACTAGAAGTATGTGATAAAGTCATTATTAGCAATATCAATTTACTACTGACATAATTTAATACACAACACTTTGCAGCTCAGCACTTCTTTTCAGAGGCATTTTCTCAGAAGACAGATTTACCATTAGCTGAGTCACCATCAGCACTTAATTTGTCTTGGTACCTTGTTTCTTCACACACTCTCTGCAACTGTATTTGTGTAGATAAATGACAGTTTACCTATTAGTATTTACAGCATTACTAAACATGACATAATCACTGTTTCAATATATACTAAGGTGCTTTAGCTATTGCATACAAATCAGATCATCTTTATCCACAGGAAACATGAGAAGTCAGAAATACCACATATATGTCATCTAGGTCTCAAAGATAGATATTGTATATTGTAAATACTGTAAATATGTTCATAAGTAAAATAGACAAACATGTCACTACTACCAAGACTGTCACCTTGTGCTTTTCAGAGACTGACAATAATCTCCTTCATTTTATGGCTATGAGCAATACTAAAATTAAGAATATAATTTCTTTAGTGACCTACTCCAGTGTGATTTAATAAATTTCTAGTATTAAAGAATTCAAACATGACCAAGAAGTGTACAGTTCACACTGCTGATGTAGGTACTTGGTGCAAGTCTCCAGGAGCTCTATGCCAGACACTACAGGCCAGACACTGCAGAGATTTTCATAAACCAGAGGAAAGAATCTTGATAGACAAGAGATACAGAAGGTTGTTCAACATACTGAGACAAAATCTGCATATCTGCTTCACTGCACAGGTTAATATAAAGGTGGATTTTTTTAAGCCTAGCCTTTCAAACACAATTGAGTCACTGAAGCTTCATATGGAATGGCTGAAGGAGAATATTCCTATTGACAAGTGTCCCTGTACATCTTAAGATATGCAGGTGAACACTGCACAGCCAGGTGTAGTGAATCCTTTTTCCTTCTATTATTCTATACCTGATTCTATTAATATATTTTAATATTAGTGCAATACCTTCGAGTAGTGTGATATTATGTCTAAATGAATTGCATGTTATCTGCCTCAAGAAGAAACAAGGAGTATGGATATGATTTCTTTCATTTGTTTATTTTTTTCCCAAATAATCTTATTTCTTGAATTTCATCTGAACTATGACAGATAACATCAAATGAATTTAATGCTAGAGAATGGAAGCAAAATGGATGTATTCTGTTTCCAGAAGTTTCCCCTCAGAGTGTTCATTCATAGAACTGATCATCTCAATCTCTGAAACCAGTATTTTTCAGAGTGCAGGGAAAAAAAATCTACAGAAGGAAAGCTACAGATCACATGATTTGTCCTGGACTTCATCTAGTCTCAGAAGTGTTTTAGACATATATGAACTTGAAGGATCTTCCAAATAAGACATGTTTTTCAGTGCCACGTGTGCTTTCAGTAACCTCCACTGCTGAAAAGCAATGGAGCTATGAAGAAAGGTGGCCATGCTCCTGGAGAGGATGGAACACCTTACTACACATAGGTCATATACAACATTATTTGTGGTTAATCCTATATAATGCACCATAAGTAAAAATGCATGAACATGTGTTAACTGAACTTAGTGCCAGGGATGCCTATACCCAAACAAGTATCAAAGCAGCCTTCTCTAATTATCACAGAAGAGTTCTAGGGAAAACTCATGCATTTGAAAGACATGGATCAAGACAGCAAGTACAAAGAGTCACACTCTCACATTATTACCATGCACTAGTCTGCAAAATGGTATATGTTTGATGAAGAGTTGACTCTGCTGTAGTTCTGCAGAACAGCAGACCTGCATTCTCTTTAAAAGACACCAACTGTCTTTAGCTATACTGAGTTCTTATTTTTAAATTTAGATTTATGTTAGACTGACATCCCTAGCCATTTTTTTGTAAGATATTTTACAGTTATAATAAACACCTATGTTATAATTTTTATGCTTTATAACACCATTATATCATATAGAATCCATTAAAATTACCTTTAAATCAGCACCAAATAACTATGTTAAAACATAAGTATACTCTCAACCTTGAAGTGAAATCATAGACATTTAAACCCCTCCAATTACTGAGAGCATATTGTCTAAATATTTAGAGCCTCTTAGTCATCTGTTAGAACCAATTCCAATGCTTCAGCCAATTCCATATAACTGGGCACAAACCATGTAACTGCTGTCATAATGATGTGAAAAGTGACTACAGCCACTGCAGCTTTCACTCTGAAACTGGACCAACAGGATAATATGCCTGCCTACTTTGCCAGTAAAACTCACTTCCTCTGTTCCAAGAGCAAACAGTTAAAAACGAACAGGAAAGTAAATATGAAAAGTCCTTTTCAGGAAATGGGGAACAGAAGCTAATTGTTAATCTCACTCTTAATATACATTGCTAGACCATTGTTTCAAGAACTTGGTACAAAGTTATTTGTCCTTCAGGCCTGTTTTCCGCTAGAATGTGTTTAACTCCTGTTTAAGACTGAGGTTGTTTTGTGGGAGGGTGCTGAGGGCATTACAGTGTGGGGTTTTCCTAAAGGCCTAAACCTCAGAAATGTAAACAAGCTAGGATTCTCAACCTGTGACTTACCAATGCAAGTAAGAGGGTCTTTTGAGCCCAAATGAAAAATGACAATTTTAAAAATACCTGGTTTATATATACCCAAATTTCTAAGCATCTGTATATCTTTTAACAGTTACCTAAAATTGTCCTCCAGAATCAAGCAAGTAATGCCTTACCTTAATGAAACCATTTTGGTGACAGCTGTCCTTTACAAACTTGTGCTTTATCAATCTTAAATCGGAGGCACAAATATCCAAAAGATGTCCTCAGGTTTTTTTTCCCTCTTTATCAAAACCATGGAAGATGATGTTACGCCACCATGACATTTTTAAAAAGCACTGTACTGATGGACATTAATACATCTGCCATGGATATGGAAAACCTGGATTAAACTTCCAGAAGGATTTACTGTCGCATCTCCCACTTCCGTGACACAATACCAGGCATCCTGCTATTGTCTGGTCTTTTGAGGACACTGGCCCTCTTTGATGGAGTAATCACACGCTTCATGCGGCTCCCAGAGCAAGAACTGGACTCTCTCTCGTTTGCTTAAGGAAGAAAAAACTTACCTAGGAGAAAGGAAAGTTTGAGCAACTGCCTTCAGTTACGCTGAAATATGTACACCATACACAACAATATACTCTGAAAAATTAACACCTTCCCAGAGTTATCTGTGGATAAAATTGTGCTCACTTCTCAAGGGAGAGCTGCCATCACCAGGCTCTGGGGCCATGATCCTGCATGCAGCTGCCACTCTCAAGCTGCTGGTCCACATAAGGAAAAAGAAATCCACAGAAGGAACACAAGTCCCAAATCCTTCCTTCCGCTTCACAAAGACTTATGTTATAGAGCACACAAGGCCTAATGCCATTCTGCTTTTTCTTAAACCACCAGATTATGGCCAGGCCAGCTTTACACCTCCGCACTCTGTATTGAGCTTCTATCCCAATTACCATGACTAAATCCACAAAGGAATTTAGGCTTCTCAATTAATTAACACAATTGTTTTCTGCCAATTTGCTAAGCTGCCAGGCTAGTAATGAAAACATAAGGGACCTATATGAAAAACTGTCCTTAGCTTTACCAATTAAGTAATTTTAATGTTTTCTGCTACTCATAGCATAGAAGGTAGGAAACAATCAAGCTACCACAACTGAAGCTTTCAGGCACTGAACCCTAGGGTGAACACTTGTCACCTCAAGTGAGTACAAAACCTCTCACTACAAGTCAAACAACAGTGTAGAGAACCCTCTATCACTGTTCCTTTAGTCAGTCTATTCATTTTAATACTATGATCCACCAACAGAAAACATGACCTACAGACATAAGATAGCTCTTCAGCATTTTAAAATACGAAGTAATACTACTCTTTCTTTGCTGCTCATAGTTTCACATAATCATGACAATTATCAGTCCTTCAGGCTGCAAAGAAGGCAGTTATTTCAAGAGCTCAGGTACACGACACCAGAAGACTCAACCTACTTGCAGCTACACTGCCTCCACCTTTGTCCACCTCATGGTGCTTATCAGCAAGAAAAGGTGCTGCCAACATGCCTGAGCCTACCCAGCCTGCTCCTGCTCCCCACAAAAAGCTCTGCAGTATCACTCTGCACACTCAACAGGAAGCTCTTAAAGCAGAAAACTGACCCCTTCGTGTTCAAACCTCTTTGTTCCTGAAGATCATAATTTCCCCAAAGATTTGGCAAAGCTAGTAGCTTGGAGGCAAAGGAGAACTTGGTTTCCAGGTAGTTCTACAGCTCCCAAAGGTGAAGTTAAAGCACGATACCAACACCCCACAGTGGATGCTCTACAGCCCACTTAGTCCTAGCCCACTAGGAGAATGGCTCAGGAAATCAGTGCTGAGCTTGTGCTTGTTTTGTCTTCTTATTAACAGAGGCACATTATAATGCAGTCATCTATCATGTATTGCTTCAGCTAAGTGAAAATGAGAGCTCTTTCAGTTTTTGCTTGCTGTTTGTGTTCTTTACAGGACTGTTAATTGCAGAACAGGCTATTAGTTTGGAACACTTGTTTGAGTTATATTCATGCTTTCTCTAGCTGAGGAAAGACAATTTGATGTTTGCTGTACTCAAGGCAATACAGGATGTTACAGTTGTGCTGCCCGTTAATTGCTCTGTGTTGAATTATCTATAAGTCAGAAACAATTTTTTCAGCCAACAGAACTTGACCCTCATTTAAGTGGCAAATAACAGAGACAGTAACAGCAAAGTCACCATAGGTGACATTACTTAAAGGATTTTTAGAAATTTCCTAATTCTTCTACATCAGTACTCTTTCACTGCTGATCAGTGAACATCAGTAATAAAGAATTCAAAACTGCAGCCATGTTTTCCACCACAAATTTTTGCCCTGAATGGAAAAATTCTTCCACACGGAAGACACAACTACAAGTCTACAGACACAACTCTAAAACAAGACTTCTCTGCTATCTCTGTTTTTACTGGCCAGTATGACTACACATTTTATGAGATGCAGAGTATACTCCTTAGGAAAATTAGGCCAATAAAGAGACCCCAGTTAATATAAAAAAGGCCAGTGCCACCTGGAAAGGTCCTTAAAAATATTCTTAAACAGCAACAAACTGAAAGCTGGAACAATATGACTATACATATTTTGCCCATTGGGTAGAGGAAGGAGCATCTATGTCATACCACAAATCTACAGCAGTTGAAGTTGCACAAAAGAAGGCTTGAAGGGGAGTTCTTAAGATATGTGAGAACTGGAAGTCAAAGGTAACACAATCTGAAGTAGATATTCTATTTTGTATCCATGAAGTTTTACACTTATTAGGTAGTTTCCTCTCTTTGAAAAATAAACACATGGAAAGGCAGTTTTCCCTTCCTAGAAATTGTTTACTTCCTCAGAACTTTAACATCCTGTTTTACAAATTCATCTGCCTATTAGTAATAACAACTCATAAGACCCTTCTTTCCCCTCAAGGCTGTTTACTGTTCATCAGCTTGAAGAAATGACTGTTCAAAACAGATATTTTTAATTTTAACCTTTAGACAATGATCACTACAAGCAACTACAGAGTAGTAACATTTGCACTTAAAAAACCTAAAGGATTAAGTCAGTGACTTGTATCCCCTGCTTGCAAAGTGGCTTGAAAGCTTTACATAAATGGAAAAACAAAATTGAGAAGTTGAAAGGTAAATTTTCTCTGCAAAATTTATACAGAATAGCTAATCACACAGTTTTCTATCTTACCCTCCTGAAAGAGAGGGTAGAGATAAAAAAGTTGTCAAATTACAGCCTTATACATAAAGACATCAAAAGTAAACAGTAGACATATCTTACCAGGAGCTTAATTTTTACAAATTTAGTGTCCAAAATACATTAAACTGCTTGTGCTATGTTTGCCCTGCCTTCTGCTTTGAATCCATTGACTTACAGTCTAAGCTCAGGCACATTTGATTCCTACAGCAATTAAACAAACTGCTCATAAGAAGAACATTAGCAAAAGCATTTGATGTTATTTTTTTAGCCTTTACATTCTGATAAGTAGGGTGAAAAGAAATTACATATGATTGACAGTTATCTGAAGACTAGAGTTTGAAAATGGAGTGCAACAACAGAGAGAGGAAATCACTAATAGTTTTATATAGTATCTGTACAGCTTTTGGTTATTTATAACAAAATCAGCTTACGATAGATGGGTGGCATGGACTAGAAACACGTGAGTTAAGATCAAAGTCTAAATTAACAGTACTTTTAAAAAGAGAAATAGCATGGAAATATAAAAAAACCCCAAACCTCTATGCTAACTTTTATGTGATCCACACCTAAAGAAGTCAACACACAAAATCTTTTTATGATGCAGTATTGAAATATTGCTGCCTTTGAAATGACAACAAAAAGGCATTTCTATTTCCTGATTCCTCCTCTTCATGAAGCTAAAGTGACCGTTTGTCCTGATTTTGATGGTGACATTTCAAACTCACAGGTGTGTCTGACACAGACAGCACAGGAAGTTAGAGATGAAAAAACATCGCAATTGCACTGACCTCAGTCTGCAAATCTGGTTAGCATTTGCAGCATCCCAAGCTGAAATGCACAGCATAATTTGAACATAACTTCTGATGTTCATCAAGTTTTAAGAGGCAGGACTCTTTATCTAACAGAACATCCCCAAAATATGGTAAAATTTGTTTATAAAAACATATGAAGCTATTTCCAGTAACAAATACTCGGTAAATAAGGTTAGCAGAGTCATTCATGATGGTGCCAACCTTTTCAGTCCAGTTACTACTGATAGTAAGACTTAAATGGCTGTTTAAGTAAGGAAAATCAGAAAATTATTATATCAAGGGATACAAATAAACACAAGTGCAAGATTTTTTTTTCATCTTTTATCTAAATTTTTCCAGTAGTCTTTGAAAGAAATTTACAGGCACTGTGGGCTGAATCTAAAACTAGAATAGTAAAAAGCTGGATGCTAAGGCCTTTTCAATGGTGTTTTCAAATCACAGATTTACTGTAACTACTTCTAATTAATTCACAGAGGATTCCTACCACTGTGTTCAAAGAGAGAAAACATCAATAAGAGCTTTCAAAAATACCAAAGTCTATAATAATTTCATTTGTAAGAGTAATTTTGCTAAATTCCTCTCTGCCCTATTCCAACAAACCTTTAAATAAATTCTAAGTTCCTTGTTTAGAATGTGTCTTGGTAAAGAAAACACCCAGGTTTGAGGCAAGTCACAGGCCAACAACTGCCTTGAAGTCATGCCCTTGCTTTTTAAAATATTATTCAGACTGGATTCTTACAAGGCCAAACTTGAATCATCATTTCAGCACTTAACAGCGTAACATACTAATTTGGGATTATGAGAAACAAGAAACTAGATTTCACAGTTTTGCAAACATAAGGGTAAAAATTTTACAACTGTATATTGTACCCGCCAAAAAGGGTAGAGGCCTCAGAGTATAGCTCCAAACATATCCCTAAAAAAGTTCATTAAAAAAACTATCTGCTTTTGGGCAAAATAAAGATGAAAATCTCTCTTTAAGAAAGTGCTTAGTAAAAACTATCCACATCATCACTACAGAAAATAAGTCCACAATTCAAAAGAAGTGGTTTATTTTATGAAGATTTAAATTACATCTATTATTAGCTTGTTTTGACAATTTTGGGTATTGAATGTGAAATTTTCCCATCATTTCTGCAAATAGTTCAGAAAAAAACCCCACACTTTTAATGAATATAAAGAGAAGCTGCTCCTAAACATACTGGAAGATAAAGTCCATAGAAGTCTAACTACAATATATATAACACTGAAGATGACAGTAGAATTACATAGATTTGACAGAACTACACATGAGAAAGCTTGCAATATAATTATTCTTTCAAGCCATGTTTGAACTTAAGCCATCTCCAAGCTCCAGCTCAGCTCATAATTTTAAAACCAAGTAATACACTGAGAAATGGACATTTTCCATAAAGAAACTTGCAGCCCTAATACACCTGTGTATAAAGCAAAACACATGAAATATCCCACCAACATTCTAACAGAATTTGTCCCAGTTAAAACCATTTGGTACAAAACTAAGGGACAGAAATTAGAGTTCCTTACCACCTGACCTCATCCTGAGAACTGCATTATTCCATTGCTGATGCAGGACAGCTAGAGAGAGTCCCATTTCCACAATGGGTAATCACATTGAAAACATGGACTTCTAATGCTTCATCAAAAATGCTTGTGAAGAGATAGGACTCGACCATTTGGGTCTCCCAAGAATAAAATACAACATAAAGAAGAGAACCACAGAAGGAGATCAATTCGTTTTCAAATCTGAAAATTTCAATTGGAATTACTATGTGTCCATATGAAGACTAAAAAAACAATTAAAAAATTAAATCTGTAGCTTGCCCTGGCACACTGTGTATAGGCTGGAAATTTGACTAGAATGCAAACACGACTTTTTGTTTTGTTTTGTTTTAAATAAACCCCCCAAAACTTCTTGAATACTCAAGTATGTGAATTCCTCAAGGAGCTGGCTGATGTCTCTTCACACCTGTTTCCCCTTCACTCTAAGCATGTTTGTAGCTTTTCCTGAGAGGACTGATTTCTCCACAGCACCTTTGAAATCTGACTTCTAAGTTTTTTTTGGGCCCCCATGAGGAAAGCTGTTCTTTAGGCCTCTTGTCAACACACAATTTAACTACAGTATCTGAACCCACGGTTTTAGGTAACATGTTCTGATCTATGTAAAATGCACGCCATGAGATCAGTCTTATTTTTTTTTCTTTGAAGCCACTGTAGCTGTCCCTGTCCCAGAACAGAGGGCACATACAGATGGCTCGTCTTGTCACTGCAGCAATTATATCAGATTTTCCCCACGTACGTTTCATCCATTCATAAGAAGCTGTAATCTTTTATCATAAGAACACTTCCCAAGTTCATCTACAAAGCTACTATTTGCTTCTTCCTCAGACACCTTTTAAATTTTCATTTCTGCCACAGGAAATCAAGAAACCACTGGTACTGTAGTCAAGCAGTGGTCAAAGCCAGCTGTTAATAAACCTTCAGTTTGCCTTTGCATCAGGCCTGTTCCATCTTTTATGTTCAGCACCTATTGCAAAGAGAAATTGACCCTGCTGTACTTTTTGTAGCTCTTACTGATATGTTGATTCTCATTTGTGTTTTTTTTTATCTAAGTAGTGACTGATATCAGAGGGTTATATTTAAGATAATTACACCACTAAATATTACTAAAAAAAAAATCCCACCTGAATTAACATACCATCCCTGCAATTACTATTGCCTTGCTCATAAGAGGAGTATTTCCTCAGCTGAAAGGCATCCTCCTACTGCTTTGTATGCGTTAATTACAACAGGTGCTGGCTTTCAAACAATTTTTGTTGAGTTCACAGCCCTGACAGTTAAAATTGTGTCCTGAATTTGGCCTTTGCTCAAGATCATAAATCAGTTATCTGCGAATCAAATGCCAATCATAAAAACATGTGAATGTGCAAATCTACAGCTATGCAAATAAGGAATTATAAACCTCTCTCTTGTACTTGTTTAAAAGTAGAATGATAATCTGCAAGGCTCAGATTACATGATCCGTATCTGTAAAGTGACCCTTATAGAAGAGGTCCCTTAAAAGACTTGAATTTGCCTGATTATCTGCATGTATGTCAAAACAAAGCCTTTGGTTTAGTCTTTATTCTACTGTCAAACCTGTCAGCCTTTTGTTTTGCTCTCATACAGTAGCACTTCATTTGATTAGCCTCTTTTATATTTTACTTATTCAAAGTAAACCATTTGATTGCATCAGTCACACTGAAATAATTATTTCCTCTAGATTCCTAACAAATACAGATTTCTCTGCAAGAAAAACTGCAATTACCATGAATTTGATTATCTGGAGAATGTCACTGCTTAGAGTTCCATGTTCATTAGAAATTCACTAGAAACTAAATTAAATTAAATTTGTGCTGGCAACTGCTGTCTTCTGTCAGAATTTGCTTATTAAAATGTGTAACTGAGTAAATGGCTAGAAGGAGCAGTGTGATGTACCTGAACAATACATGAATTAAATGAAACAACCAGTGTTTTGCACTGGCATCCCTTTGAGTTGCTACTGCTTGCTTTTCTTTAAAATCTTTACTATTAGTAGGAAGAAAGAAAAAAAAGACTGATGCCTAAATCAGGCAATAACTGCTTAAGATTTTAACAAGTGAAAAGCACAAAACACACAAAAGTCAGTAGAGTGTGACCTCTATTTTAAGAAGGGAATAATTTATTGTATACTTCATCTAGGCCAATCCCTACAATTTAGGATTGTCTCAAAAGCTGAAATTCAAAACTCACATAGATGCCTCATGAAGTTTACAAACATCAGTTGAAATACACTAAGCCAAGCTTGGGCCATCTAATCCATTAACCCACTCCTTATGAAGGCCCATGATGGCTGCTTCACTGGAGAGAGCAAAACATCCTGTGCTAGAGATTTACTAAATAACCTTCCTGAAATACAATTCCTTGAAATTTTCACCATCAGCAACTGCCTCACACCAATTATTTACTCTTCCTTATGTATCATAGTCCAAGGTATTAGAAAAGCTCTCATATTGACAGATAAGAGAATCTGAAGTTCTCAAATGAACACAAAATTCACTGAGAAACAGTCATTTAGTACCTCACAGATGTCATTTTGCACCTGCTTGATGCCAACATGTCAGATTACATTTATGTTTACATAAATGTTTGTACATGTTTATGTTTAAAAATGAAGATGTTTTTTATATTACAATTGTGTCTTATTTTTTTTATTAAGAAAAAATGAGCATTAGAAGAAAAATGACAGTCAAAGCACCCAATTTATCTACCCCATGCTTTGTTTTATTGCCTGAATCACTACTTTTCACTTGCTGTCACTTCAAATAGTGAAAATACTGTTCATATGCACTGAGACCCTCTGTAGTAGGATGTAACTTGTGGTTCATGCATTTTTCAGACATCAGACTTGATCCAGATAACTGAATTTTGGACAGCCTCCCCCACCCCACCGTTTACTAAAACTAAACTTTGACAAAGTATTAGTTTTCAGCAAGCTAATCCCACTGAGAGATGTGTGCTTTTATTAAACATGATAGCAACTCAAGGTACATTATGGTGATGAAGCTTTACATTGAGGCTACAGTTGATTAGGCGTCCTCAGACAACATGGCATCATGCTGACAAGAACACTCTGTGGCTGTCCTGCTCTTGACATACTCCCTACCCCTTCTAATCACAGGCTACACCATCCAACCCTAAGCCTCTTAGGAAGGTCACCTCTCAGCCTTGCTGCAGTTGAACTGGGATTTCACCTATTGGTGCTGCTCAGAAAAAAATCCAAACCAAAAAAAACCCCCCACAAAGACAACAATTGAGGAACCTGACGTTGCTTTTAAACTGTTTGACAAAACACAAAGACCCTTCCACCTATTTTGACTTTCAGTCACAACTACTGATTTCTGAGTAGCATAACTGATAATTCTACAACCAAATTCAACCCTTAGAAATCAGGGCATTTTATTTATAAACTTCAATGAATCTGATTTTCGGCTGTGAGAACTGCAGTTACTTACTCAATTTCCATTTCCATCATGCATCCCTGCATATTCTTTCAGGTCCTGAAGAAGCAAAAAAATAAAGCTGCTACACTTGTGGACAAATTTAGTTGATCAGTCACTGCTGCTAAACTAAGATAGCTTTAGGTACCCATCAAACAGTTCAGTTGTACACTGCTTTAATACTTGCACATAAAATGCACGACAAGTACCCTTAAAAGAAGTAAAGCTTTCATTATTCTACGTCTCAGTATTATTTAACAGCTGTTTTATGAAAAAGCTAATGAAAAAGTTCGGTGTATAGTTTGATCCTGGTAATGATTGAGAGGAAGAATGTTTGCCTTTCCTTTTAGTGTGCTTTTCCCACTGTTCTTTGAGACTCAGGACCTTCAGCATCACCTTTTCAAAAGTGCACTATGTTACTCAGGTTACTTAAGAACACAGAACCACATCTGTGCTATTCAACCCCCTGATGGTGGTTGGTGAGGTTTTTAAGGGTGGATGAGTCAGAACACTATCTGTATTCAGTATAGAAAGACCAAAAAAACCCCAGTCTATTTAGGGAAAGAAGTTAGAAATAACAGAAGAAAAGGGTCCGCCTTTGGAATTTCCTACTTTACAGCAGCATTAGCTATGATGTATCACTGTTATGGAACAATACATCTGAACAGAAAAATACATTACATGCTTCAAAAACACTGAAAGCAGGAGTAGACCTAAAAGGTGGTCATCCAGCATGCCTTCACTCAAGGATACATGTTGCCCTTTTAAGTACTTCTCTCCCTTTTCCCTCCAATACATGAACTTTTCCATTACATCAGCGCCTTTGAAAGTCTTTTTAGCATTTGTTTTAGGTTTTAAATGTTAAGAAGCTTCATAATTTCAGAAAGGTCAGCTTTTGTCAAAACACGTTCATGAAAAGGCACCAGACTATTTGAATGAAAATGAACACAGAGCATCTATGGCACAGTCTTCTCTCAAATAGGAAGCTACACACTACATACAACAGTAAAGAAAGGAAATTCAGACTGGCAACAGTAACATACTTAATGCAATAGGAAATAATGACATGAGAAAGGACTGGTATCAGAGCAGTAGGACACAATAACAAAGTATACATTTGTAAAATTCTAGTTTACAAGCAAGCAGAAATTGACAATTTGTATTTCTATTTTTGTGCAGACAGCCTCACTGGAGCAGAAATACTGTTCCAAGGTCACATCTGGTGGAGGTTGTGCACTCCAGATACAAGCCCATAACTGATGTATTATGTTCAATACCTGATCCTTCTGGTACAGAACAGACATTCAGCCATTCTACAGTGTAACATCATACAATGTACCCTAACTCCATACCTGAGCGTCTTCCCTCCCATGGGCACATCCCAAATGTATTGCTGCTCACAATGTATGTAAGTACACTGAGAAGAATCCCTAGGCTGAGGGTAGACAACACATTTTCACACTAGCTCATATAAGGTTACTGTGCTCCACACACTCCATGATTGGTTGATGCTTATCATTGTTTGCTCAAACCTGATTATTTTAAACAAACAGCATACCAAATAAGCTGTTACACCACTTCATTTCACCTCCTTCAGTCATACTGGTCTCTTATTTCTATTACTATTTGCACCTGCTACTATGACACTGCATTTTAGGATTAATCTGCCTGCTTTTGCTTTGTTGGTATTCTGTTTAAGAGCTACACATGGACCCAGCGTCACCTTCTAAGGTCATCTGTCTAAAAAAAATGTTTGAAGTGACTGTAATGTTAAAGCATCACAGCTGATGTTATTTACATCTCTGCTGACCAAAAGAGAGCCTGACTTTGGATAACCTAGAGGCTTTCCAATAATGCATCATCACTTCTTGATAAAAACCGTGGTTCCACTGAAACCTGAAAAACTTCTAGACTTCAACTAGAACTTGCACTAACGTTTCTAATACAAAACTTTCCAATTTGTCCTATGTCATATTATTGTCAAAGTCTTCTTGTAAACCTTCTGTTTATAAGTACAGTTCAATTCATCATGAGATGAAAAATGTCCCTCTCCATGCATGTCCATTTAATTTCTACATCAGTGACCCAATTCTAGGCCTTTAAAACTTACATGATGTGGAATTAGTTTGCAGTGGATACCCTCATTACTTGGTTGCTGTTTCTTACCTCTAGCTCATTTAAATTCTTCCTCCACAACAGATTCTATTGCAGCACCTCCATGACCATTACTGACAGTGACCAATTTGATTTACAAATAGCTCTGATGGGATCAGATGTTGCCAAAGAGACAGTAAGGAAGCAGAGCAAAGCTGGGAATCGATATGAGAAAAATAACAAAAGGAAAAAAGCAGAATGGAAAGAGCACAGAATACTGGTTTAAATAATACTCATTAATGAGATGCATCTATCAGCACTGTTATGGGTGCACACTGTTTAGTGATTAGTCATTGCTAGTCTTCCCTTGTTTTCCTCAAACCATAAATTCTTCATAGGGAGAACAATCCACAGTGAGAATCAATTCACCTTGAGCTGCAAGATCTTTCACTTTGTACACTGCTATATACATGTTTCTCATCGTTGTAACAAAAGCTCCCTCTTTGTTAAAGACTTACCAACATCTTGAAGTAAATACCAGCACTGCTTGTTTATAATTTTCATCATAATTACAGATTCAATCATAAATATTCATGCAGTACCACACTGTAAAGGCACATTCCACTTTCTAGATCACAGATGAAGGCAGTTCTCTAAACCACTTACTGTGTGACCCCTACATAGAGGCATAGAGAAAGAAGTTGGTGTGTGCATTCACCAAAAAAAAAAAAAAAAATTAAAATCCTGAAATGGTTCAAATAAGATGGAGCTTTTCTAATGGGGAGAATGCATAGTAGCAACTCAATTATATATTGCTGTTTCCAAATGCAATGTCTCACTTGGGGTAGAGTTGCTGAACATGGTTGTTCAAATGTCTTTGCAGGATATATACAGAAACAACACACTGGAATTTGGCTCCTAGTTACAGAGTACTGGTTACTAATTTAACTATAAAGATACCAGACCTCAAATTCTTGATTTCATGCCCACTCAACTGTCCAAACAAATGGCTTATCTCAGTAGGATTTAAATCCACATAATTCTAAAAGAAGACTTAAGACCAAAATACCATCTTATTTTCTGTAGATGTGAAGTGAATCAGAATATTTGGATCAGTTGTCAGAATAATTTAATGTATTTTACTATAAGAGAATTCAGAAATTGTATTAATGCTTAAGAGTACAGTTGGTAGTTTGGAAAATGCTACTTTTAATAGAAATGTTATCTGTCCGAGGGATTGAGGTTTTATTGACCTAGGTTTAACTACAGCAAATGTGTTGTGATTAATAACTATTCATAACAATTCATTTTGCACTGAAAATCTACAGCATTAACACGCAGTCCCTATCAGAAAACCTCTCCAATCTCAATTATTTCCTTATATATGTCTAAGTGTTTTTATTGTCTCTACCTTCAGTAGATTATCTCAGAATCACTGGGATTGTTCAATAAAAGTTTAACCGTCTTGCGCTATTAATGTCCTGGTGCTCCATGTGGAGTGTTCGTTTCCTTCCTTGTATTGAACGCCAGACGGAGGGATACAATGGGTGTGTTGTGCTCTGTCTAGCACGGAACGTGCGATATCTTTAAAAAGGAGGTGTGAGCTGGCTTTAATACCACTACTCTTAACAGCACAAGTGCCACAAACTAATCAACCACAGCACTGGGGCATGCAGTCCATTGAAAGCTGGTGAAAAAGCTGCTTTTTATTATGACCTACATACTGCACAGCAGCAGTTGGACAATTTAAATCTAACACTGAGGCTGAACACAATGCATGGAATCCACTAGTGATGACCTCCGTGATGTAAGGCAAACGTGCTCCCGAGTTCTATAATATCTTATTTCATCCACTCTACTCTGATAATAAAAAAACCCATGACAATCCAAAAAACCAAAAAAATAATCCTTGCCTTTTAGTGGAATTATCTACTAAAAAAATTTATCATCTATTGGAAGCATCCCTCTGAATCAGCAACCATATGGAACGCCACTCACATCGAAACGTTTAAGGACAACGCAGTCAGATCAGTGAATTCAGCAACCACTCTAGACCAGCCACCGACCACAGCCACCCTTCCAAGGCGCAGATACCAGGAGAAGCTTGCTTCTTGCACGAAGTTGTGCCCAGCTGTGCCACAGACCCGCACCAGCCCGCGCCCAGGTACCTCTCCCGCAGCAGCCAAGGCGCACAGCGGCTCCCTTTTGTGGCGGAGTCCAGCGGCAGCAGCTCGCCCGGCGGGAGCAGCCCGGGAGCCGCAGCGGCGCCGGGCCGGGCCGGGCCGAGCCGGGCCGAGCCGGGCAGTGCGGCCGCAGCCACAGCGCCCTCTCGCGGCCGCAGCCTCGCCGTGCGGCTCTCGGGGCAGGCGCAGCCTCTTCTCGCTCCAGAGGTGTCCGGGGACCTGAGCGCCAGCACCTTCCCAGGGAGTGCCACCCCCTCTCCCTCCTCCGCACCTCCATCCCAACTCNCCGCCCCGGCACCGCGCCCGCGGAGCGCCCGCGCTGCCCGAGCACCCCGCACCCTGCGGCCACGGGGCAGCGCTCAGAGCGACCCGGGCCCCGGGGCCGCCGATTACCGTGTGGACGCGGCCAGGGAAGCGCCTCTGATGCACCGAACTGCAGCGCCAAAACTGACAGGGCGCTGTCTAAGCACTCAGGGTAAATAATCGTCCTTACTAAGGAAAGATCCATTAGGGATAACCATTATACGACAGTCAGCTAGTTCTCCAACAATAAAGCCTAAGTCCCCAGTCATTCACAATAAGCTAACCCCTGACATCACAACTCCTAGTGTTCATAAAGATGTTGATTGACCTTAAAGGGTTAAAGGTTGCTGCTTGTTAGACGACTTTAATAGATTGTACATTTCAACCACCATGTAAACAAATCCTATCCTATTTAGAATAACACATTTTTTTTTCATTTCAGTTAGACATAGCAAGAAAAGGAGACATTTGTGAGCAATTTAAAACTGCTCATAAAAAATTTCCACTCTTCAAGACCTGTCATGATTTTGTATCTCAACTGCCTAAGGAGTCAGGAATAAAAGCTAGAGAGCACAAGCAGTACCTATCAACCTAAAGGTTCTCAAAAAGTCATTTAGAAGGATTGAATGTATCTAAGCAAGCATACTACATTCCATATACAAGAGTTCTGAGTATTGGCCAGAACTTCCCAGTTGTTAGCAGGGACTGACTTAATACACACATGAAATAATTGCATTTCCTTGTTCAGTTATACTCTTCTAGGGCTACAGCAGATTTTTCGCCTCTGAAGACCACTTACAGACAAAGCTCTGCTGCTCCACCACTCCAAGTGCATTTGCTGCTCTCAGGATCCAAGGGCAGTGGTAACACTGTGGAGTCCTGGGCAGAGAGCTAAGGCCCACGTGGGTGGAATTTAAACTTTTCTTCCCTCAGCATCTTTACCTTCTTTTCCTTACCTAAGTTTCTCTGAAAATGAGAATTGAGTTCTATGAAAGTGACCTGGGAGGGGCTCACAGGGAAACGAATAGGTAAATTCTGTTTAGATTTCTGAGGTGTTGGAGCTGAAACACCCCAGTATATTTAAATAGGTCCTTCAACATGAATGCTAATTTAGTCTTGTTTCTTGGTCTCTTAGCCTTCTTAAAAACAGATGGGTGGATGTCCACGTCTCAAAGTGCAGCTGGGGCTAAGAGTCTGTTCTAGCCCTGGTGAAAGTACTCCCTGCTCCCATGACTCAAACACATACTTTTGCTGCCATGACTACTGTTCAACAGTACTTTTTGATCAAAAAGGGATGTCTGCTGATTTGGCAACCCAATTCTGAAGCTTTTGCCTGGAAAACATTAAACTACTGAAGTAATTATTTACATAGTAAGTATTAAAACAGAACCAACCTGCATTACAAGAGTACCATTTCACCATGATTGGTTCACTAACTTTTTTTGTTAATAAGCAACTCCACATCCAGTCTCTTTCTTTTTATTGCATTGATACAGTCACTGACTTAAAAAAAATTAAAAATGCTCTTCAGTAAGGGAAGATACAAACAGATTTTCTATCACCTTATTGCACTAAGTGTGGTTACTATCACAATACTCTCCACAGACAGGCTGAAATATCTTTTGGAAACATACAGGCCATGAGGTTTGAAACAATATGTTACAGTTTGGAAAGGTTTCAGGATGTTTGTCCACATCTCTGTATCTATACATACGCAGGCATCTGAAAGTAGGGTGGAAGTATGTCCATAATTTTTATTTTTTTTAAATAAAAACCTTTCAAATTCTTAATTCAGTATTTGGGGATCTAGAACTCTGTCTGTAATGCAGGCACACGTTTATCCAGAAAAGGTTGATGGACTTTGTTCCTGCAGTATCTCATAGGACTTAACAATATACATGTACATGCAACCTTTCCTTCTCTGCAGTTTCGTAAGTGATTAGGCAGAAATTAGAAGAGGCTTAACCCATGTGCAGATTATGGCTCCAATTCAGCAAACAATTAAAGCAAAAATTGTGAGAAGCTAACCTGAGTTTGCCTAAAAGATCCACAGAAGTCCTAGAAACAGTTGCTGATGCATGCTCTGCACAGTCATGAAATTTCTTCTGGCAAAACCCACCAAAATCATAACATCAAAGGATGTGAACTGGACCCCCAGTGAAGTTGTGAGACTGAATAACCTCTGGTAGTTCCCCAAGGCTCAGTTACACTGATATGTCTGTGTTTCTAGGAAAGCTCCAGAACCAGGCAGCTGAAGTAGTGGCAGCTGAAGTAGTGGCTGCTAGCATGCTCCCCTTACATAAAAATGTAAGTGCAAAGCATAGAGTCATACTGACCCCACAATGAGTGTTTAAGTGCTTAAAGATAACCACTTGCCTGCTGTATTAGAACAGCGCTGAAAATAGAAAACATCATTTGGTATCTTTGCTTAAATCCTACTCCCACGTTAATTCAAATGAGCTTCCTGATCTCACTTGTAGTACCTGGAGAACAGTTTCTCACCTCAGAACAATCAGAGCTGAAAAAAAATGAGCATTCACCAATTCTTCACCAGAACATTGGTATCAGTCTTCAGTTTTGGGACAGAAATAACAAGCATTATTGTCAGCCTCATCGTTCACCACTGTAGCTTAGCCTGTCCTGCTGTTTGCCTTCACAAACTGATTTCCAGCTGTCTCAAACCAGCTCCATACAATATAAAACAAATACCTCCATTAAGGCAACATTTAATTCTTAAATCAGCTCAAGAGCTGTGATTTGCAGACAATTCATTAAAATTCATTGGTTTATGTATAATTAATTTGCATCCTAACACAGTTTTAAAAGCATGAACAATAACAAATATTAAAAAGCATTGTCACCCTTGGACAGGAAATGTCAAAAGAACAGATCCTAAGTTAAGAAGCAATTACTATATTAAAATCAGCATTTTGTTTATTGCATTGCTGTTATTCCTACACATATTAACTGTCCAAGTAGGAAAACACAAAGTGTTCACTCATCCTGGATATCATTAACAATTACAGATCTTTCTGACCCTCATTCAATTTCTGTAATCACTTGATGATATATTGAAATGAAAAAGACTTATGAAGGCAAATTTTACTGTTATAATCATAAAGAAATCATCATCTATCAAAGGTCTCAAATTTAAAAAGACTGATTTTTTTTTAAATTGTTTGGTTAACATGTTTAAATGCAAAGCAATAGATAAACACAATGAATACCTGTAGGTGGCTATGGTGAAGTACAGACTAGTTAACATGGTTTTTCCAAGGTTCCAGGTGATGACAAGCCTGTGAAAAAAAGCTCTGATACCCAATTCCCAAGACATTACTATAATTAACTGCCTGAGACACAACCTGTAGACGAGTAAACGGGAATCCAGATATACAGAGTTAATTTTATCCAGGGTCAAACTTGTTTGTAGCTCCTCCAGCTACTGAACACTGCAACTCTAGTTACTGGCTTTGTATTTTCAGGTTCTCACCAATAAAAACTCTGATGAATTTTCAGTACTGTGGATTAAATCTGATACTTGGCAAAGATGCTGACAGAGAATTCTATCCAGATTGAATAGAGCAATGAGTTGATTTAACTATTTAAGGTGTGTCATGCATTTAAATAAAACAATCACAAGAGCATTGCAGGAAAATTTCCTAGAGTGTATTTGGGAAATTATCACAGGAACTATATTCTTTTATTCACAGTTGCCCTTTGAGTCTTCCTCATCACATCAGTACAGCCATAAAATAGGAGAGGAGAGAAAAGTAACTTTGATTTTTGTAAAACCAAATATTTAAAAATTTTAAAAGGAAACCCTGAAGCCCTTTCATAATGAATTAGAGATGAAAGAGTCAACCTAATAAGACTAGATCCCTCATGTTTTACACCAGGGTTAAAAATGCTGCTGAATTCCTGGAGCAATTTCCACACTGTTTCCTATCCTAGCTTCAGTATTTTACTTTCTAATATAATTTTGTAAAAATGCAACAGTGAAGGTATAACTGCCTCAAATAAAAAATACTACAAAAATTAAATTAATCTGCTTTTTAGCTGTTTGGACATACAGTTTTGGATTGATTTCTGCTGCATTTTAAGTAAGATGAAAAAGAATCTGAAATAGACTCATTATTTTTCTTTTCTGTTTTCTTGGCTATGAAATTGGACTATTTAATGTATTACATAAGTTAAAAAGTTATAAATATGTACTATAACACATATATAACTTTGTTATCACTTATCCCTGGAAAACATCTCAAATTTTATGATGTATTGAGCAGATTTTAAATCAGGAGAACTATAGTATGGCTAAATATTCTGTAGCAACAGGACACGAAAAGAAGGACACGGATTCACCACAATCAAGAGAACAGCAGAGGCCCCCAGAAAGGAGCCTGTTTATTATGGATACACAATTTTATAGGGTTTGCAAAGTGAGAGAGGATTGGAAGATGAAATTCCACCTCTCAACCAGACTGGTTAAGTGACCAGTCCATCAGTTTTCCTTCTCCAAGAAGGAATGTGAACAAAGCCAGTGTTTTTAGTACAATGTGTGAGAAAATCTGACTTGAGAATATAAAGCCTTTTCAGAAGGTTTTCAAAACCAGGGCGACAATATTCCATTTTCAGATCTTTAAGATGGTATTTGATAGAAGAAAGGTGCACTTGAGCTCAAAAAGACATCATATCAAAGGTTCTCCCAAAACTGAATGCTTAAATGTGCAGTTTTAAGAGAAAATAGCAAACCTTCAAAACAAAACTGACACACAGAAAAGAATGGTCCTAAAGTTATCTTCAGAATTTTGGAAGTAGCACCAAGAGATCAACTTTGACCTAAAGCAAAACAAAGAATGAGAAACTGCTACTGTAATGCACTGTGCTTTCAGAGAATGCCAAGAATATTGTCAAGACAATTAACAGTTTATCTGGTCAATTTGTAGTTGAAATTTTTCTGGTTCTGATTGTGTCATGTACTGACAGTTCCATTAAATAACTACATTAATTCATAACCCTAAGCAAGAGTTCAGATTAAGTTCTGAAGAACACCCCAGGCCACCTAGTTCCCAGAATCCCAAAAAACCTCAAGTTTTGCCTCCATTACAAACTGGAGATCCCAAGCCTGAGTTCCTGTGAACATCAAATGCCAGTCTCAGCACAGAGACCTGAATTGCTAACAGTGCTAGAAATTTTTTGCTTCCCACTTCATTGGAAAACCAAACTTGGCAACATACATTAGGAATTCTTATTGCATTTTCTATACTTGTGTATAAAAGTATAAATTTGAGATTGATAGCTTTATAACGAAAAGGAACTGTTTTCCCATGTTTTTTCCCAGAGTAGGACAAACAGTATACTGAAATGAAAATTTTATTAACTTCCCAATAAGAGGTTCCTCAGATATTGCAATTTATAGAGAAAGCCAATAAACAAATATCTGGGACACAGGTTATTCTCCCTGCTAAGACACCAACAGCCAACTCCTCTATGCTGAAAATTTGTATTTCTCAAACATCACTTTTAGATATCTAGGAAGATAAGCTGTTGGTTCCCAAGCCTCCTCTTTCAACCATTTATAATATATAAATATGAAACTTTTACCTACTCCTCTATTGCTATCCTTCATCACCTTCTCCTTACCTAAAACCTAAAGCCACATTCCATGGCTATTGTCAGTGTCCTGCTGAACAGCACCTTCTCCTCTGGCATCACTTCCTCTTCCTTAAATCACTGCTTCAGCTTTGTAACTCCTTGAGAGCAGCTGCCAGAAAGCCTCAGGCCCGTGTATTCCCAATTTTCTGTCCTTTCATCTCAAAAGCTTGCTTCATACCACTTCATGGGCTGTTCTTTCATAGTCTAGTAATTAGGATATTCATTACTCTTCTCCATTTTCAGAAAAAATTCTTAACCCCTAATCAATACATTTGTTACAATATCAATTGTGAAAAATGGGAAAAAATGGCAGGAAGACAAATTCGTTGGTGGGAAAATGGGGCAGGAACATTGATTTTCACATGCTGCCCACAATTTTTGGAAATACTTGGCAAGAGACTTTACAACTGACCTAGACCTCCTCATGAATTCTACCTCAGGCCTGCTTGGCACAAAGACCTAAACCAACTAAAATCAGTTCAAACTGTTCTATTTCTGTACAACTTGAACTATCTAGGGATAGCTGAGTCATTGCTAATAATTAGGATGAGGGTTCTGCTTTTTAAAAAAAAAATTTGTTTGTCCATATCTATATTACTTTTTCCCTATAGCCTGAATCTCTTTCAGCCACCTGCATTTTGTTGTATTTTTCTACCCCTTGCACAGTATTTCTCTGCAAACAATAAGTATGCTTCTTAATATACCTCTGACCTGTCAAATTTTGTTCAATCTGGCATAGGAAAAACAAAGAAATTAAATAACAAAATCAACCCCAAATGATTTCTTTCCAGCTCCCCCACCCATTACTTTCAACATTGCACAATGCTGAGAATCAGCGTACTAAAAATAGAGAACACTTCCCTAGACATGACCATACTTGTGGCTCTCATCTCAAAAGAGTTTTTCTTGCCTGATTAGATTGGCTTATTAAGTGACAGAGAGCATGTTGGGCTAGTCCTGTCTGTCTCTGACTCTCCTCAGAGCTAACCAGAGAACATTGAAAGATCTGCCCTTCATTAGACTCCATGCACCCTGCATGCAGCATTTTCTTACCTTCACAATCCCCCTGGAAAAAATAACTATTTAAAAGCCAAACTCAAAAGTGACTGAAAGAAATGCCAGTAGCTATGGTATTTCAGATCATCAATTTGTTAGAAGCAGTAAGATTCGGGAAGAGCAGATGAGTGGGAACATCAGCAGCAAACAGGCATGATAAAGGTAGCAAACCACCATATTTTTCCAAGTTCTTTGAAGACAGGAAGTTTTAAATAAACTTGGAAAGTGGACTTATATTTTATCAATTCTGAGAACTTGACAGCATCTCCCTATGCCAGATGAGGTCACAAATCACTCTCTAAACACTTCTGACAAAGTATAAATACCATAGCAGGGTATGTCTAAGTCACACTAACATGTCTGACTGGCATAACTACAATAGCAGAGTTGATAAGGTACCAACCAGCTTATCCACAGCATTCTTTTCATGAAGAGGTCATTTCTTCTTTTGTGCTAGAAAGTGAAACAATGCCAAAGCATTCCAGAATTGCTTAAACAAATAGTAGCATCTACCTCCACTTAGATGTGAACAGTTTGTACCTTTTTTGTAGCTTATTTGTTTTCTCTAGAGTATAACATAACACATTAGGAATTTTAGCAGACCACCTGCCAGATATATCCTTTATTCTAGGAAGTGAATCAGCTTTTTTGTTAAAGTACTTCTAAATTTCAATTGCCTCCTAGTTTAAGCCGTGGTTTGGCTTCTTAAACTTAATTTAACATTCCCTTCCTTTTAGCCTGAAGTGACTTTCAACTCTGTCTTAAGTTTTGGTCTTGAATAGCATTGAAGCAACAGGTATAAAATTACAAAACATGATTATTTAAAGTCTGCTGCCAGTTTTCCATCAGGTACCTCACTTCCATTAAGAGTCTATCATAGAAATAGAAGCTTCACCTAGACTTTGCACTAGAGAGGGGAAAGTTGAACTATTCAAATAGGAGCGTGATCCTTTTCCTCTCTGCAGTGCTGGTGAGGCCACCCCTGCAGAGCTGCAGTACTCTGTCCAGTTCTGGGCTGCCCTGTGCAAGGAGCCATTGGCACACTGGAGACTCCAGCAAAGGGACATACAGGGGACTCAGAGAGCCACCCCTCCTAGCAGGAACAGCTGAGAGACCTGGGATTGTTTAGCCCAGTGAAAGCTGGGAGAGGGTTGCTGGGGGGCAGGGGCCAGAATCTCATCTACCTGCACACACCTGGAGGGAGGCTGTGTACACTGTCTGCAGGCTGCGTGCAGTGGTATCCAGGATCAGAGACACTGAGCACAAACTGAAACATGGAGAAGTCTGTCTGAACACCAGACAACACATTTTAATGTGAGCGTGACTGAGCACTGCCACAGATTGCCCAGTGGGTGTTGCGTCTCTGGTACAGAAGATATTCAAAATTCTTCTGGATATCAACCTGGACAATTGGCTCTAGGTGGTCTTACTAAAGCAGGGGGATTGGGCCAAACAATCTCCAGAGGTCTCTTCCAACATCAGCCATTCTGTGATATAAGAAAAAAACAATTGTCCAAGTTTTTGTTTTTCAATTACTATAGATACTTATTTTCTCTGGCTCAAAAATTTAGATATTTGATTTCTCTGANATTTTAATGTGAGCGTGACTGAGCACTGCCACAGATTGCCCAGTGGGTGTTGCGTCTCTGGTACAGAAGATATTCAAAATTCTTCTGGATATCAACCTGGACAATTGGCTCTAGGTGGTCTTACTAAAGCAGGGGGATTGGGCCAAACAATCTCCAGAGGTCTCTTCCAACATCAGCCATTCTGTGATATAAGAAAAAACAATTGTCCAAGTTTTTGTTTTTCAATTACTATAGATACTTATTTTCTCTGGCTCAAAAATTTAGATATTTGATTTCTCTGAATAGAATCAGACTCAGATCAGCAGAAATGTGAAAATTAGTATCAGAATCTCTGATATAAGAATAATTGGATACTACAGACTGCTGGCATTTGACTTTAAGGAAGCAGCAGCAGAGATTCTGCTCAACATCACTTTCTGAAATAAGATGCAGATATAGTGTGGGAGGAAAAGAACCACTGTATATAAACAAGAGGAAAGAAAACAAGAGACTCGAATGTATTCAACATTCAGAAGCTCACAACACTGATGTTGTTTCCATAGCAACTAATATACTTGAAAGTAGGGAAAAAACAGGGTGAGGATTTTAAAGGACAGCACCACATACAGATTAAAAGCAGATACTACCCACCCACTGATGATCTGAGGTTTGGACTGATGGAATTACACAGTTTATAACAAGTATCACTTGTTAAGGTAGTCAAGATCCAATGAAACAACCCTACTAGCAAAATAAGAGTGAAAGAATAAAAACAGCGCAGTGAAACAGCCCTGGTTCCTGACAGCCTGTCTCCCAGCTCTTCAGCAGGCTAAATCCAAGATGAACAGTACACTACCAGTGTACCAGTTAATACAGTCCTGCCTTGGGCACTCACCACTCACTGTCAAAGGCGGTGTCCAATGTTATTTCCCTCATTAGTCGAATAAATGACCTACATGACTCCAAGGAAAGACAGGATAAAATAGATAAGAAGGAGCATGCATTGCACTAAGCTAAATCAGATGACTCAATTGGTTAGCAGTGCTTATGTTTTTATAGCTTCTTGCCCATGCAGTTGATGGCGGTGATATAATTACCATTTTCTACAAAAATACAGGCAAAGAAGAGAATTTATACTTTTTGAGCTTAGGGAAGATGAAGGAAGACACTGTCAGTCCTAGAAATAAAATGTAGTAGTGGAAAAATGCTTGGCAATAGAAGGTGGAACTATAATTCTGCTGGATCAAGGCCTTAATTTGTCTTTTTCCCAGTAAATACTAACAAAAGAAATAAGACACCTAAAAGAGCAAACCCCTGCATACAATTCTTCCATTTATCACCATTTCTGAGAAATGAAATAACATAAACTTATAACCTAAGTGCTGTCTATGCTCAAGAAACGGCTTTTGCACCAACGGCAGAAAAGCCTTCTGAACTGTATATTTCTATAATACATCAGGCTATGTCTGATATATAGCACAATTTTAGAATTTTCAACCACATAAAAGTTACTTTGGGGGCAAATTTCCAGCTAATTAACCACATAGCACAGCTGTATGCAGTCCCATGCTCATGCATGTCCAGGGACACGAAGCAAAGGAATTCTGAATCACAAGTGCCAGACTCCTACCCTTTGTATCTGACTTTTCAGGAGCAGGATCACAAAGACACTCTTGATTATCATAAAAAGGACATGTCATGGAAAGATCAGTCTGAAACAAAGTTTCAGAAGGGTGCTAACAACACTCTTGGGATCTTCATTAACCGCTTACAGTTAATGTCTATGAAATGAAATTAGTTCAGTGTACTATTTTCAAATACTTGGTTTGCTGTAATAATAATTTTCAAGTGTTCAGCCAATAATCAACAGGTAAAGTCAACATCTACCTAAGACCACTTCAGTTGATTTGTTCCTCATCTGGAATTTCTTTCAAGTACCTTATCTTTTTAGAAATCAGTATCCTAACATCCATACAAGAGGTAGAATGCATTAGCAAACAAAATCTACAGTAGTTTCCTAGACTGATATATTTCAACATTCAAATTATGCAGAAAATTCTGGCACTGGATTTTTAAAATTTACTCTTGTTATTAGAACAAAATAAGGAAAAATCTTGATTTTTTTTTCCACCGCAGTGGTGAAAAGGATGTAGGTGGGGACTATAATTGACACTAATTATTTGTAGGAAAGGTCAGGGTTACCTTTTACCAACACCATGAGGCAGCTGATTATCTGTCACATCTCTGGAACACAGTCACGAATTTGTCAGTGACTAAAGGACAAACAGGCCTTGGCCAGCAATCAAACTTGGCAACGTTCAACAACACAGCACAGCAGATGTCTTTTTAAAATAGGTAAATTGTAAGGCATTAGATAGTGTAATGCTAGATATCTGCAATGCTGGAAAAACGTCGATAAAGGCTACTGTTTAAGCACTTAATAGGTGACTTGGCAGTATGAGCTTCTCAGCATTTGAAGAGCTAAAAAGAACAACTATATCACAAAATTCCAACACAGTTTTGAACTCCCCCAGAAAGTCTTCAGTTTCTACAGGACACGTAATTTAATTTATTTGATACATTAACACCATTTTGAAAAAAAACTGCACATAGAAGTCATAAGACAGAAAGCTACATCACGATATCTGGAAAATAAAGAATAGATTGGGTAGTTTAAAAATATATAGTACTTCAAAAATTAGGGAATTTTGTCTCAGAGTCTCAGAAAAATACTCCTCTAAAAGATGAAAAATAACATACGGTATTATAATTATTATTGTTGCTGAAAAATCCAACCAGAGATCTGATACATATTGTTTGATAACTGATTTGTTACCAGGGTACTCAGTGCTCCAAAAAAAAAAAAGTTGTTTGTTATTTAGTATGTCCCTTGAGAAGTTTACTGTGCATTAAGTGAAATTAAAATTCCACCACTGAGATCCTCTTACTGGCTTTTCAGAAAATGGAGTTTACAGTGATGAGGCAGCTCATTTGCATGTAGCATTACCCTAAATTTTAATCTCAGAACTATGAGAATGGAAGAAATACACATGCCCATGTACTCCTACTTAACAAGTTAGCTTTTCAAAACAAATCCTTAAATGAAACAGTGTAACAAATTAAGTGAGACTTCACTGTATGTGATTTCTGGATATATACATTACCATAACAAAAGCCCCTTGCTTTGCAGTCATTACCAGTTAGTTATTAAGGCTATGTATAAGCTCATCTTTTTGTTGAGTATAAACAGTTCCTTTGCAGTTATGTTAGGCAGTTCTGCAGCAGCCAGTTTAAATGCCATCAGCTCCAGCTTTTGCCTGCATGTAGATACATTCAGTACTCAAACAATGCTGAGAGACTGCAGTGAGAATCCTGACACCACCACTCTCCGTGATGCTGAAGAATGCTGTGTCCAGGGGATTACAACACCCATCTGGGCATTTTCGTTCTCTGAAATTCTTTCAGTAAAACAACAAAATTTCATGTCTAAGCAGCAGTTCAGGGAAAAATTTCTGATTTCCTCTCATGTTTCAGGGTCATGTTTCTAAAAATGGATTTTGATAGGGAAAGAAATAAATTTCTTGGGCTCTCCAGATAATAGTAGTTTTGATTAATAAGACTTTAGAATAGCAAAACAGGGAGAAAAATAATTATGCAGACTAGTAGTCCTGGTGCATAGCAGTTGTCAGCTTTCCTTCCTTTCTTGCTCAAGTACACTGCAGAATTGTGCTGTTCAAGCTTTACAAAGCACACTGAACTGTGGCTCCAGGTTTTGCAGAAGTTAGCAAGCAGTAGTTTGCATCATGATACTCCCCAAGGGAAACACCAAACCTTTCCTTAGTTCTCCCCAGCAGAGACACGAGGATATTTGTGAATCAATCCAAAACCATTTTGAAGCACAAGGGTCAATAACTGCAACAAGCAAACTGAAAAAAACCTATCCTGCTTTTAATTTATACCTGACCACTTTTAGCTGACAGCACTTTGCTTAGTGTAAGCCACAGCACACTCATGCTTATCAGGTAGAGTAAGCACTTCTAATTCCAGTGCAACCACATTAAAATTTGAAAGCAAAAAGATGAACAAATCTTTCTGACTGACTACAGGACAGTGGCCTGGCATAGCATTGCTGTTTTCTGACAGGCCTATCTATAACTTTACCCATAACTCATTGCAAATGTCATGTTTTCATCTGATATCTACTGAATGTATCTGAACAAGGAGGAGGCTATTACGTCTTCTCAAGGAGTGACAAAACAGGACAAGAAATATGAACATCCTGGTGTCCTTTCTGAATAGCTAATCTTTTATTTAGGAATAGAAAGGTGTGTCAGTGCCAAAAATTAATAGAAAAACCTGACTTAAAATTGAGAGATGACAATCAGGATGAAGGCACAAGGTTTCTATAACATCTCTGAAGTTGTAAAGCCAGCAGTTTTTCATGCAATTCACCAGAGTCAGGTTAATCTTAGTAATGTTCAATTTACCAATCCTATGTAGTGGTTCCACTGGATGTGAAAATGCAGGGATCTACAACATACTTTTAGCTATCAGTGTCTGGAACTCAATTTTAACATTCATTCAACCTTTTTTGTGTCTAGCTAGTATTAAAACAGTTCAACATTTCTAGAGATAAAGATTTTCAGTAACTTCAAAATACCTAAAGCTGAAAAAAAAAAATCTGAACAATGTTGAAACAATGAAGAAGCTCTTCAAAGACAAAAATACTGCCACTTTTGAGGCAGGTAAACAAGCATAGATATGCAATTTGTCCAAAATCATCTTACAGGCCAATGGCTGCAATAAAGTTCACCTTCCTGCTTTTTTTACCATTTTTCTTCCCAGCTTCCTAGACATTCCCTGTGATCTGATATCCCACCAGTGCCAACCCCTTGTTCCTCCATCAGTCCACATGGTGAGATACATGATTTGCACTATCACCTCCTTTAGTCCTGGTCAAGGCCTTAATCAATTGGCCCAGTTGCTTTCCTCTGGACCCATCACTGCTTCCAGTAGCAGCTTTTTGAATTTTAACTTCCCATTTAAAACTTGATGTATAGTCAATAAACCTGACTTTATATTCAACATGACTAAAGCAAATAGTCAGGAATAGAGAGGAGAAATCTTATCGCATTTTTGTGTGAAGAAGAATTTCAAATATATTCCTCCCTTTTAATAAGTTATCAGAAAACTTAATGACTTACAACTTTCTCCTTCTCCAGTGGTGTATATTTTAAATAGAAAAACTCTGAATACTTTTACAAGTACCAAGATGGGTTTTTTTTTTCATTGCCAAGGTCAAAATTGAGGCAATGTTCAAGCTTCTAAGTGAAGCAAGAACCCAGAGTTTTGAAAATGTGTGAGGAGACAGAACTGGTATTTCTAGTGTATCAGTCCAAACTGAAACAGAATTCCATTTCCCAGTTTAGGAGCGCATAGCTAACTTGCATTTGCATGGTTGACTGTGAGATGTGATCCTAATTCCAATTCCACTGTGCAAATTCTCACAATACTAGTCTAGGTTCTGGCTCTAAATTCAAGGATACAGAAGAAAAAGATAGTGCATGCTATCTGTCCACCTGTACAAGTCCTTTATTTATACGCAGAAAACACAAAACATTTATTTTGTCCACCTTTTTTCAGNTTCTCCAGTGGTGTATATTTTAAATAGAAAAACTCTGAATACTTTTACAAGTACCAAGATGGGGTTTTTTTTTTCATTGCCAAGGTCAAAATTGAGGAAATGTTCAAGCTTCTAAGTGAAGCAAGAACCCAGAGTTTTGAAAATGTGTGAGGAGACAGAACTGGTATTTCTAGTGTATCAGTCCAAACTGAAACAGAATTCCATTTCCCAGTTTAGGAGCGCATAGCTAACTTGCATTTGCATGGTTGACTGTGAGATGTGATCCTAGTTCCAATTCCACTGTGCAAATTCTCACAATACTAGTCTAGGTTCTGGCTCTAAATTCAAGGATACAGAAGAAAAAGATAGTGCATGCTATCTGTCCACCTGTACAAGTCCTTTATTTATACGCAGAAAACACAAAACATTTATTTTGTCCACCTTTTTTCAGCATTCTGGAAGGGGGAAGGAGAAAGGCATTGTACAGTAGCTGCTCACACTGAATTTGGCAGCCAGGTCCCATCCCAAATACCGAGTCTTCGGTCAATGGCAGCAGCAAATCACATGAGAGTACTCTGTCACACTGCCACTTCTTCCCTGCAAAGGCACAGGTCATTACCAAGTTAACAGTACCTGAGCTATATCACAACTTTAGGACCTGAACCACAGCTTTATGGTTCCAGGCCATTAACTGTTAGGCCAGGAAAGCTCCAAAGGTTGAGAACCAAACCCAGAGCCACTCTTGAGGAAAGCAGTCTGGAAACTCAGGATGCACATTTCCTACCCAGTTTTATTATTCTCTTCCCACTTATTAAATCCTAATTTACCTAATTGGTCCAGGCCAGACTAGATCACCAGATTAGTGTGCTTTTACAGAACAGTTATGCTGAGACAAGGCTGTAATCTTATGTTATTTCGCTGAGTTCATCCAGAAATTCATTGCAAATTTAAAGATCCAGTTACAGCCATGGAAAACAAGTTATAAGAATTCAGAAGAAGTGAAAAAACTCCCCTGCTTTTAAAAAACATCATGTAATCTTTTTGTTAGAGAGTGGCCATGGCTCTGTCATAATAAAAAGATAGTGGTGAAAGTTGAACTGCTCCTCAACACCTAGTATCCCTGCTAAGAATAACTTAATACTCAACTGGAAAAAATAAAACTTCATGATTAATAATATGAATGAGGAAGGATGCAAATATATTAGAAAATAAAATCCAAGAATGATGAAAATTTTATTGCCTATGGAATGAATAATGGGATTTGAATAAGGACAAATTTCAGTTGCCAGTTTACACACTTTTTTGTCAGATAATTTCTTTTTAAGACATGTAATATCAAGAAAAGAAGTTGCAGCAAGTCAGTCTTATAACACAACAACAACAAAAAAATTCAGTTCCATCCATTCAGTATAGTTTTGTAGATTGCAATGGAAAACACATTTCACAGCCAATTGTCTTCAGTACTTCTGCACTGGAACTTTACTTACAACTAATTACTAATAGAGTTTATTTTTAACAAGTATTTGAGGTATACCTTGAGGTATACTCAAGGTTTCTGTTCTGACAGTAATCACGGAGTCCCCAAAGAAAATGTAGGTGGAACCAATTATTTTTATTGAAAGAAAAAGGATTCTTTGTTACTAAAAGGATCTGAAAAGCATGATTCACAGCATAGAGAATATTCAAAGTTATAGTATAGTGATTTTTATTTCGCTATGAGAAAAGCAATTTCCAAGAACATGAAGGAGATAGAGGTTCACTGTATAAAGCTGAAGACCTCCTTCTTTCGGAAGGATTTTTTTTAGAATTTAGGCAGAGATTTGAGGGGGAAAAAAAAAATTCCAAAGCTGTGCATTGTTATCAGGTCCTTAATTTAACTAAGTTTTCCTACTATATTAAAAATTTCAAGCATGAAAGTGTTTAAAGGGTACCCCTTGTTAAATAATCAGACAGGCTTGGCTTTGGCTTGGCTTCTTTTTTGCTTTCCTAAATGTTTCATTAAATTTCATAAGTTCTAGTAATTTGATTTCCTGAATAGTAATAAATTTATTTTTTTAAAAATGCCAAGATGCCTCAGTAGAACATACAGAAATCACACCAGTAAATTTTAAGCAATAAACTCTTTTACTGCTTCACATACTTTTATTTTCCTAAGTACCTACAGCTGATAAATGAACAGGTGAACATACATGGGTCACTGTAAGGTAGCATGTGAAAAAAATTATGTGGAAGAGGTAATGATTTTCAGGATTTTTCTCCCATTTTTATATTTGTCTTTACATTTTATATACCTTTATTAATCAGAGCTAATAGCAGAAATAGGTGAAGTGATAGACAGAATTTACACAGAGTCATATCTGATGAAAATATTAAAAATATATTTTCTTAAGGTATCAGGATCTATGTTCCTAGAGTAATATAAGTGTGAACTCTGTCCAACAAAAGTAGCTGTGTGAACTTTCACAGGTCTTGATAAAAACTGTTGGTCGTAATTACCAGCTACAATGGAATTACTGATAAGACCTCTGAACTGAGCAGTCAGTCTAATTCTGCAGAGTTAACACCTTTCAAGGGAGTACTGAGTGGGTGTATGTGCATTCCCAGGCTCCAAATAAAACTCGGCCTGCTGTTCCATACTGATGCAAGACAATTTTCAAAAAAACTGAGAACTTGTACTTTTCTGTTGTGCAGTATTTGAAAACAAGTTTACAGGGGATTTAACTGCTTTTGCCAGGGGATAGATACTCTAGACAATTGCACCACAGAGAATTATCAGGGAGCTTTCGTGACTACCCTGAAGCATGCAAATTGTTATGCATAAAGCTGCATCAAAATGGTTTGTTGTCTATGGATTAGCCAAATCCTATCCCTTAGCACAGATAAATGACAGGAGGAAGATCTTACACCAAACAATAAGATAAATTATGTTGGAAAGAGATAAATCTTTTCACACAAATGCACTCATAGGAAGGCACTGTCTTCCCTAACACGAGCTCTTTGGTCCTTTTTTCCTAAAGGGGAACAGCTAGCCTCAGACCCTGCACAAAATGTATGTACTGAGGGTACAGCCATCCCATCTCTCTCTTTCATATTCTACCAATAACACAATTATGCCCTTGTTACTACCAGTAGGACCCCAGTGACCAAGCCTGCCTGTAAGCATCTGCTTTGTGGAATTGAAGGTTTACACTGCAGTAATGTAATGTTCTGTGAGAACACTGCTAAGAGCCAAAAGCTTGTGGGAACACAGCACCTGACTGCCCTTCCAACACTTCCACTGAAAGCTGGAAAATATTCAGAGCTAGTTTCTGGTCTTTAGGACTACAACAGGCATTCTACAATGAGGAAATAAAATTTGAATGATGCCACATGCCTTCTTTATAAGGTAATTAAATCTGTTACTGTAGTCTGAACAAATGCAAAGCTCTAGTGCTTAAATGACAGTAGCATTAAATCTAGTGATAAACATAAAGAATTTTCAAGGAAGCAGAATCTAAAGTAAAATTCCAAGCTTCTGAAGGGCTAACTTAACTGAATAATTTATTTTCTTATCACTTGCTGTAGCTTGACCCACACTGATGTTATTTTCACTAGCTACTTATGAAAAACAACCACTCATTACTAGCCACATCCTGAGGAATATGTGTCCATGACATCAGGTAAGCTAAAACATGCCCCTGCTTTCAAGTACTCAGACTCTAGGGAATAGCTAACAGTTTCCTACCTTTTCTTCCTGAAAGCACAGTGCAGTCAGAACTTAGTTTCAAAACTTTACAGCACTTCTAGGTGCCAGAATCAGACATATTCAAAAACATAAAGGCAGTTTTTGTTAACAATTCTACCCAAAAAATGTTAAGCCAAATATTTAGTCTCATCTTTGATATTTAGAATATTAAAAATAGAAATCATTGTCAGAAATGTATTTTTTTTGATTGGTCATCAGTGATGTCACCAGTTCAGGAAGTTATATAATCACATACTGTACGTCCCAAACGAATGAGCTGACTCCTAGTCTTTTTAGCTGAAAAGTTACACTTTCACACTTTGTCAATGAATTAGCATTCATTGAAGGTCTATAAACAGAGTGATAAGTACATTTCTGAGACTCATGAGCTTAGTTTATATACAGTCTGTTGAAAGACTGGCTTGCTAAGAGCATACTTTAGAAAAGAACAGAAAAACAACTCAGCCTCTTCTACTGCCTGGGCTCCCACCTACAGGAGATGCCAGAATTAGCACCAACATTTGGTTAAGTGGTAGGTAGGAGCCCTAACTGTGTAAGTAGTTAGCTCAGTGTATAGAAAACTGTATGATGAGAAATCAGTGTTTGATGTGCTGAACTCAAAAGAACCTATTCTGAATTTCTGCAAGTGTTGCATTAGTTTTAGTACCCTCAAGTTTCACACACTTCAGAATTGCATTAACTCATGTTTATCATTAAGATCTCACAAATTTCCTCTTTCATGAAGAAAAATCAGTGCCTCCTTTTACACTTTCCTGCAAGTTTTCCAGTTACTCTAAAAGGATACCATCGTATTTGTCTTTTATTATTTCATGCTGATTTTTACATCACTATAAGGAAACTTAGACTGTAGTTAAATAGCTGATGATGCAGTTAAGATTCCTTCTGCTAGTTACTAGAAACTATTGAAGAGTCTGCACTTCTTAATGACATCATCCTGCAGTGAACTGATGGTAAAAAGTAAAACTTAGGTGCAGAAAGGCATTTTAAAAAGAAGCTTACCCATAGCAATATCTCAACACAGTGTCTTGTCTATTTTAATAAGAATTTGGTTCCACCATCATAAACTGTATAAATTTATATTCTCACACTTACATTTCTAGGATTTCAAAGCTCACAGCAAATACATAAACAGAAGCAGGTAGCTTACCAATCTGACAAGCCTTGCTTGTTTACTTTGGTTGGGTCGGGGAGTGAAACAGAAGGGAACAGACGTCAGAGCAAGCAGTCGACCTGAAGAACTGGAAAGAGCACACTAACCTTTCCCCACCTATGTCAAGCTAAGCTAAAGGCAGCCAAAGAGAAAGGACCTCTAAGAACACTAAAGCTATTTATCTACTTTAAAGGAGTTATCCACATCTCAGTGTACCCACTTTAACATTTGCCTTTACAGAAAAATTTGTCTAGTCTTTTCCCTCTCAGGGGAGTTCTGATATCCTTGAAAGCAGCAAAGCTTCTCTTGCCTGCGCTATATATGGTCTGTAGAGAGATGTGAAAATAGTGATGGTATTTTTGGCCACGTGTCTGTATTGGATTGGTCTCACTTATTTTTAAGTGTTCTGAAAAACAAACAGGGCAGATTTATTTCTAAAGAAATTATACACAGCCCTATCATGAAACTCGCTGATTAATTTTTTTGTTTGTTTGTTTTTAATAAGACCATCATCTTATTCTAGTTATTTGGTTGTATAAGGTAAGACAAAGCACAGGGTGGCAACTTGTTGCAGTGTGGTTAATTATAACCACCATATCAAATATGAGCTGCCAGTCAAGTTAATCAAGGTATTCCATTATTATTATTATCAACTTGAGAGAATGAGATCATTAGCACTAACCAAGCTATAAAAAGCTGTGACATAACTGAAAGCTGATGCAATCCTAAACTAAACTTAGAAAGAAGTTTTCCTTTTTCCAAATAGATCATTTAATTCTCTTAAATAACATTATATATACACTTGGAAAAGTTGTAGTTTTATTTAAAAATATCTGGATTGTTAATACAATGAAAAACATTCACTGGATCTCCAGCCTTCATAAGAGTAGGAGTTATTACAGTGTTTGTTAAAGTAACATTGTAAAGTTTCATTTTTTTTCTGGATGACTTCCACTATATTTTACTAGTACATTTCTTTTCTAAAATGCTACATCTCATTTTATAATGAGATTTGAAACTACAATTATGGTCACACATTCACATGAAAGAAAACATCCTACAGACCCAATACCATCCCAGGTCCCATCTCTGCAATATCACTGCCCTTAGCCAATGTATTTATTCTTTTCAATTGTGTGTAATGAGAGGTACAATTTTAAGTAGTGAGGTTGATCTAGGTATTATTCAATTAAAATGAATCAAGTGATCTAAGATGGAGGAAAAAATTCACTCCCTCACAACACTTACTTCTTACTCAACTTCTTACTCAAGAACTGTAAATGGGGATATTATTTAATCTGCATAACAATTGCATATTAAGTATTTATTGTACTGTAGCGGTTTCACATTCACCTGCTCGCCTGCTCACACCAGGCGAGAGTGCAGTGTAGTGGTTTCATGAGAATAAGGATTAAGAGAAATGCAAAACAGGCCTAAACTTCAAAGATAAAAATAGTTTATTAACAAAAAAAACCCAACAAAATCAAAATCAACCCCCAGGTGGTTTCTTCTTCCTCCCCC
>VZTR01019311.1:105658-129993 GCA_013400775.1 Chaetops frenatus
AAAAAATTCACTCCCTCACAACACTTACTTCTTACTCAACTTCTTACTCAAGAACTGTAAATGGGGATATTATTTAATCTGCATAACAATTGAATATTAAGTATTTCTTGTACAAAAATAGTGTATGGATATCTTAGATTCTCTGAAAAAAATACATCTAAATGTATTAATAAAGCAATTATGACATTTACTGATACATCACTAAACCAGGTAAATTAATCACTTTAAATCTGTGAGTGAATTTAGGTTTGTATTTTCATCCCTGACCTGCTGCATAAAGAAGCAATGCTTCATTTTTGGGAGAGCTTAGACACTCAGAATGAGATTAAAATAAACATTAAACTTCAGCTCTGAATTATTCTCTTTAAAGCAATTAACTAATTTTCTTGCTTCCCTGCTCCTCTCAAGAGGAGAGGTCCCAAACCTTAAGAGAAGACAAATATTTTTAGCTGTATGAAATTACTAAGAATTTGAACTATAATTATTTTTTTTTCAAGTAGAACATCAGCTGTTAGGGGTCAGAAAACTAAGATGCTGCAAAGCTTTTACTATGATTTCTAGCACAGCAAATAGGTTACCAAGCAACATTAATATATAGCATTTCTTTTGTATGTACTGTACCTCTCTCTGCTTCAGGAAACAGGATATGTCTGGGAAAGACTAGCAAAAAACCTCTCTCCTCTTTGAAAAACTTTAAGCAGAAAAGTAATTCACCTCCTCACAGATTATTTCAACCTAGTTAGTCCTGAATATAAGCTCAAAAAGTAAAAGTAAAAATTCACTAGAAAAACCCTCAAGTTCCTGCTTAACAAGAAATTTCCTCCAGAATTCTGTCTTTCCAGCATAAAGAAATGAAGCAACATGTCCTCTCCCATGAGAAGAAAGCTCCATCTTCTACTGACCTGAGGTCTTACTACAGAATTCCCAGTACTATGGTTACAGATACAGCCACACTGGTACAATCCATCACAAAGCTTTTTACTTATGATTTCTCATTAATTATTTTACTGGCAAAAGCTATAAAAATCGAAAGAGCCTTTCCTAGGCTAGAAACTGCCCTGACAGTGGATTTTTATCTTCACTCATGTAATTGGATTATGGAAGGCATAATTTCTGACAGGTAGATCTAGCCAGCCATCATCATAAATCATGGCCAAGAGTCCTTTGTTTATGGTTTAGCATCATAAACCAGAATACTGATGTAGCAGATGTTTGGCAGTTTCCTTATTCAAGATGGATCCTTGCGGTCCTCCTTCCCTCGTGTTGATATTTTAAGAGCTTTATTTAAGAAGCAATGCTTTAAGAAGCATTTTCTAGTAAACCATAGCTGCTATTTGTAAGTTAATCTCATTAGCAAACCTTTACACTTACTAACAAGCTTCAGCCTCAGCAAGCTTCCAGTGCTGAGTGAGGCACAAGGAAAATAAGCAATCCTGGAGGCTTTCAGTAATCAATGACATTATACCACTAAAAACATATTTTTTAAAGAACATAGACATTTCAGGACACTGAAATACAAATATTAAATGCACTAAAATCTATTTGCTTGTGCTCAAGCAATCACATATATGAACACAGAGAGTACCTATTTTGTCTTGTGTAGAACCAGGTTATTTGGATATTCGAGGTGAGAAATATCCTTCATACCAGTGAAGTTTAAATGATTGGAGGGAAGAGAGCACACACAGAGAAAGATACAGCAACTTTGTAGTCCTGAAATTTAAATGTATAGAATCCAAAGGTCCATAATTATATCCAGCCTTTTGACACAGCAGTTACTTTTCACTGTTTTATTTTGACTATTCAAAGTGTGTTACATTTTTGTGTAATAAATGTTTAAGTAAGTAACTGACAACTGGTATTAGATGGCTCACTATAAATTCTTATCTGTGTTAATCTGCATCCCTTAAACACAAAGGAAGCTTTTCTTGGGAGTATATCACTATGCTGGGCAAATCAACATTCCTGGCTAAGCAGCTCATTCCAACCATTCTTAGAAGCACAGCTTTTACAGGAGCAGCTCCAAGATGAAGGCAAGTGCATGCCAGGTTTCACAGCAGATAGCCAGTGGCATGGCAGCAACTCCACATCTCTACTCCTAATCCTGAAAACACCATCCATATCTTACATACCCCAGGTGCATTTCTATGTGCAATTGCCTTGGTGATAATGTGAGAAATTCAGCAAAGGTAGATTGAATAACAGAAGATGTAGTGGACTGCATTTCTCAAGAAGTGAAAATACTTTGTTGTTTTGGCATACTAAATCCTAATTCTTCTTACATAGTGTTTGGATATGATATACAGCATTCACTTGCAATGAAACAGCAAGTTGGATTGCAGGGACAAAATACATGAATACACCAGCACACCCATTTTTTGATCTGCTAATTTGATCTCTTAGGTTTCCTACAGTGATACAAGTTTTCTGTTTGCTTTTAGGTTTTGTCTTTTATTTTTATACACTGTGTAATCTCAAAATATGTTGTATGCATAGCTATTTGGACACGAACAGTGCAATCTTGCAAACTGTAAAGAACTCACAATTCAGGACCATACCATGGGAACTGAGATTCATGACATGCAAAAGTATCTAAATCCTAAAGTCTCCATTAGAAAAGGTAGTCATGGTCTTCATTATGATAGTGGATGAAAACATTAGTCTGCATTACAGCACAGGTATTGCTCTCATGAAAACTCAAAACAGTTACCAGATTTGAGGTATTGCATCCTAAAGATGAAGCCTGTGTCATTGATATAAAATGGTCAGCTGAGTCTACAAGACAGAAAGCACTGCACTGGAAGTATTTATTCTGTAAGTGACCATTAAAATATACAAACATAACAAGCATGGTTTGGAAAAATAACAAATAACTAAAAGAATTGTTTAAAAAATTGTGATCACATATCTTGGATGAAGCTTGATATTCAAACATTTTTGACCCTCACAGTTTTAAAAATGTAACTTAACTAATTTCACATGAGATTGCAGAATACTTTGAGATGCAATACAAGCAAAACGCCCCAGGCCACTTCCTCGTTCAAGAGGAAGGCATTCCAAGTAGTTTAGAATAGCAAAGTGGTATCTGTATTATAGGTTTGGAGAACAATTTCTAGCTAGATCTTTTCTGCAGTCTTCACTTGGATTAATACAAAGTAGTTTATGAATTGCAATAATGCACAGAACACAAATTAGACAACGAAACCAGAGAGTTGTAGATTAATGTCACCAGGGAAGACAGATAAAGTTGTGCAGATCGAGTTTTAGGTGCAGATACAGGAAGAGATATTCAGTGCATTTGAGTAATTGCAGTTAAGATCACCTTTCAGGCTAATGGATACCCAGTATAATTACAAAAACCATAGGAATTTACTCACGAGAGGATTCTTCATTTATAGGAATATATTCCAGTTCAGAGACAAACTGGTTAATCAGGTTTTGTAACTTCTGAGCACAATCTTAATAAGTGTAAAAATACTATTTTATTCATACTCATGTGCTATGCCCTAATGATACTGGAAACTGGTAAAATGTCAACTACTAAATGCCAGGAATCAGCAGAGTGCCTATGATAATTGACTCCTGAGTATGGTGTTAGGGCACTTGGGGCACCTTCATCACTTACATGCTTCCTGTACTGTCATGATAGAAATAAACCACTCATCTCAACAGAAGATTTTGTCTGGATAGCTTAACCCAATTTAGGAAGAAAAAGCAGAGAGTAAAACAAGAGAATGTCTGAATGTTAGAAACCAGATACAGGAGGTTTTTGGTTTTTTCCTAAGGAAGTTCAAATAGTTTGTTTTCACTATGTTGAGTTTCCACAGAACTTTAGAATATGACTAAAAGGTAAAAAGATTTTGATTTTGAACTTCAGAGGTTTTTTTTTCTTGCTTTTTTCCCTCCTGATCTCCTAGATTCAAGTAAACAGTAGGAAATTTCAAAAGGATCCTAATGTTCTAGAATCAGTTTGCTGTTCATTCATCTTATAGAATATTCAGGCCAAATAAGGCACCTTAAAACAGGGTAGTCTAGCACCAGAGATATCACACAGAATCACTGAATCCAGTTTGGAAGAAACCTTTAAAATTATCTAGTTCAATTGCCAACCCATACCAGCACAATCACAACCACACCCTTGAGAAACATCCTGATATCCTTTTTGGCTACCAGTTTCCCTTGCTCCTCAGTCAACAGAGAAAGTATATTTAGATTGCATATTGCAAACCAGCACAAGTCAAGCTATGAAAAAAGTGCCTTGGTACTAATGTGGCCTGACCCTAAGTTCACCAGGTTCAGTCTCAGTAAGTTTTACTTGGTCAGCCTAGAGATTAGTCTCCTTATCTCACTGATCCTACAAGACATTCTTCAGCTCCTACTACACATCTATCATTCCTCAAGAGCACAATTTGGGATTCATCACAGGTTTCTGAAAAATGCTATATTGAGCTGAAATACAAGACACTGGATAACTAGATGGTTTCACTCAACAGCTTAATAACCTAAAATTGCACATCAACTCAATTCTTATGGTAAGTGCACTGCAGAGTGATAGCCAACCAGGAAATGGTTGTTCTCTAAGAAATCCCTACTAGAAGTAACACAAAATTCATTCCAACCTATGATGTATGTATCAGAGGGACCGAGCAGATTCACTTAAGACCAAACAACTGTCAGTTTTCCACAGAGAATTAGCAAACCTTAAAGCACTTCAAAGCCTTCAGTACATATCTGGTATCTTTTACTATACAGTTACTTTTAATTAAAACAAAATACAGCAAAAAGGAAATGTAACCTTGGAATTAATTATACATCAATAACTCTAGTTGAGGTGCTCAAAACTCAATTTTACAAGTGACTTGTGAGGATTTTGTCAGATTTTCTAAGTCTCATTTTAAGATTCACCACAAAGTATAGAAACAGAAAAAATTGCTTTCTGCAAAAGTACTATTAGACTACAAGTATTTACTACAGAAGCCTTGGGGCTTTCAAGTTCAAAACAGAAAACAGCAAATTGATATAATTGATTAATGAACTGAGGACAGGAATTTAATTTTTTTTTTTTTTTTTTTGTAAAAAATAAGCTCAAGTCGCTAACAGGAAATTCAATTAGCTAAAATAATCAGCATGAACAGAAGCGATGAAAGATTGTCTGAATTCTCTGAACTGTGGAAATAAAGATGCTACTTCAGAAAATAGCTGCAAAGAAGCACCTCAGGGTTTGAGCAGGAACCTGCCTACTGCCAGGCTATGGGGAGTGGAGTAGGTGCAGTCAGTATTCTCCCTTGAGTGTGCAAGTGTCTGCAAGAGCCTCTGTGCAGTCTGTGCAGCTGTATGGGCAAACACAACAGAAGTAGCTGTCTCACAAGGGAACCATTTCAGCTACTCTCAAACAGAAACAACGTTTTATAATTACATTTTTAAACCCTATTACATCCTTGCTAAAGCATTTAGGCTTCATGAACTAGTAGAGCTTTCCGAGAAGGAACACACATAGTACTATTGAATTCTTCAGTCTATAACTACATTTGTTCAAATGACAAGTACAGGAAATCCCATTTCTGGTAAATTGTGAAGAACTGATTTTTTCTCGTTAGGAGGAGAAATATAGATAGAATGTGGTATATTTCTTTTTTCTTTAAAAGTTTTGGAAAATTATCACAGCTAAATCAGATTTCGTTTTTATACTTCTAAAGTTTTCACAGCCAAGCAATATAACCAGGCCTTAAACATTAGGAGATGCCAGCCCAAGAGAAAAAAAGTGATGACAGAAAAAACCTGGAAAGCATGAGAATACTTATGTCCCTCCGTTTTTCACACATCAGTATTTCCTTCCTAGCTGTTACAGAAATCTCAGAATTCACACAGGAATTACTGCTTATATGTAAGCTGTTACACTTCATCTTTTGGGAACTGAGAAGTGCTATTCTTGTAAGGACAGACTCGGCAAGAAAAAGAGTTGGGAGTTAAAGTAATTATGCATAATTACTCAGTGGCAAAAATGAGAAATCTAGACTGTATTTCCAGGAAAAAGCATTTCCTAAGTATTCCAGCAGGACCACCTTAGAGACATCTATATCCAACTATGTTAACATACAAACACCTTTAAAATTGTACTTTGTAAAATTAGGAGCTACTTAAAGATTGTAGTTGTTGTGCTGAGCACATTTGGTGGACAGAAGATAAATGCAAATTATTTCCTTCTAGCCTCACAAGTGCTCAAAAATAATTTAAGGTTTAATATAATACTCTTGCGAGCTCTTCTACACCACAAATCCTTAAAGATTATTTAACTCTTGGTTTATTCAGATTACCATGTACTAAGAACGTGCTTGTTGTTGTACAAAACAAATGATTTGTTCCTTCCCCAAGAGGCATGCAGTGTCATTTAGAAGTACTAACATAATATATCACACACACTGTCAAAAACACGTTAGCATCACATTTTAAAATTTGTTGCACAAATTCCATAATTGCATTTAGAAACTGGAGACAACACCAATAGTATCTGCTTGACACTCACATGCACTCAAATAGCTAGAAAAAAGCTAGACAAGATGATTTGAAAACAGGAGCTCAAAGGACTAGAATACTGAAGAGTGGTTTAATATAGTTTTCTTTTCAATAGCAACAGTTTTGCTATTGAATATTCCCTCAATAAACCCACAACTTGTTTGAGCTGAAAAAAATTTAGCCTGAAGCATGTTCTCCTATTACAACTCAAAAAGTACATTACATTCCCTAATGTTTTAAGGATCACCTTTGGTATATTCAAGTTGCAAAATTCCAACATAATATGAAAAGTCAGTGTAGAAATTCTCCTGCAGAGCCAAGGAGTGTTGTAGATACAGCAGCGTTTTGTGGTTATAGGTGTCAAATACTGCCAGGTAATTCATCCCCAGATGAAGACACTGGAGTATTTGATTTATTCTCATATCAACTGTACTAATGTTTTTTCTACCACTACTAAGATTTTGAGAAAAAACAACTACAGGAGCAACTAGATGAAAGAACTGTACTTCTTTAGTGCATTACATTCTTTTTTAGTTCTTTTCCACTCCTTCTTCAGTCCCAAAGATCTTTATAACATATTAATGTAATCACAACAATTATGAGATTGGAAGGACTTCAGGAGCTCGTCCACAGCAGCAGCCTGCTCAAGTGAGATCAGCTAGAGCAGGTTTTTCTGGTCTGTACCAATTGGGTCTAACAACTACAAGGACAGAGATTTTCAGACTCTATGGGCAGTCTTCTTCAGTGTTTAATCACTCTCATTACATAAGTTTTCTTGTGTTCAGACAGAGTTATACCCGTATCAGCTTGGGGCTAGAGACAGTTGGATTATTCTGATACACACAGATATTTGAGTGCCAAAGTGCAGCACAGTAGCACTGCCTTCTGAGATGTCAGCCCATATAGAACAGCTCAGACACAGGCTCTGGGACACTCCTGCTTAGTGTGTGCATTGTCTCAAGTATTCAAGGCCACAATATACACATATATATATTGTATATACCAATCAGATTGAAACCTGAGACTGGCCCTTCCAAGTAGGCAGCCTTGCTCTTGTTTCTTCACTGGTCTATGGAAACATGAAAGGCCATCTTCCTGAACACAGAAAGGAAAACTTTTCCTGCAGAAGCCAAAATGCAACAATTAGAATATTCTGTAAGGCAAAACACAGAACTAAAAGTGATGGCAAGGGAAGACTGAGTCAAATCCTTTAATTTCCTGATATTTTATCATGCTGCTATACAAGAAAGAAAAGTTCTCTTATTTAACTGAAATTAGTTAAATGACAATTACCTGAAAAATCTAGAGTTAAAAACATGGAATTTTTCCCTGCTCAGAGATGCAGGGAATCAAGTATTGTCCTGCTCTCAGTGTTGTCCCTGGGGTAGCTCTTCCTCATTGAAGAAAACTACATGATTCTTTGGCTGACAAGCATCTATTCTAGCACATTCTGTAGAATTGACTTCAGTGTGTCAAGAGCTTAGAAAAATTTTTTTTTGAGTTGTACTGCCTGCTTGGCTTTCAAGGTTCTGTTTTGCTCACCCCACTGATGCACCTCATTTGTGTTACAAGCTAAGGAAAGGCTGCCTTTCCTCAGGCCTAGATAGAACAAGGACACATCAACTGCTTCTATTATTGGCTCTGTTGAGTAAAAAACTGACCTAGAAAGGCAGTTCTCCTTGTGTAGATAATCATATTGATCTGTATACAGAAGACAGAACTTGCTTTAATAAAAATCCAGTTTCTCCTAGAAATTAAGAATTGCTCTGTCTATGACAAGTTTGGCAAGTGATTCTTTGTAGCAGCATGGAAAAACCAGTGATTCATTAGAGAAATTGTGGCTTCAAGAAAGAGCTGATTTACATCTTTCTTCAGGAAATAGTCTTAGACATCCAGTATTCTTGAACAGATACTGAACTAGAAAAGTTGTAATAAAATTTGAAAAACAGCTGTTACATTGGTAGGATTTCTGAAATGCCAGTATTGATAAAACAAAGAAAATTTGTGTCCACATAATTTACTGCATTCCATAATAGTGTGAAGAACAAATAACAACCTCAAGATCAAGTCTGATTGATCAAATCAAGTATGTCTAATTGACTGATCAAACAGGCAAAATTTAGCTGACCTTGTCAATTACAAGCTGTCAAGAGAGTTCTAAGGTAATGAATTTTAGTATCACAGGACCTCAATTCTAAACTGGTCCGTGCTAGAAGTATGGAGATGTCAAGGTATTTACAAAAGTCTCATGAAACAACTGTGACTACACACATTTTTTTATTATTTTTTATTTTAGTATTTAAAATCTAAAGCACAGTAAAAAAAATTTCTCTTCTGACCTGCCCATGTGGACTTTATTTTTAAGGGTTGTTCTATCTTTATGTAAACTTCCTCAATTATATAGCAAGTTATATCCAGTAGGTAGTACATCCAGAAAATTATAGAAAAGCAGTCAAATATGTGCATGTTATCTAATAAAATTAATTAGATAACACTTGTATAAGCAGCTATGATATTTTTTCTTTCAGTTATCAATTACAAACAAAAGTAAATGGAAGCATAATTTAGAAAATCACAGCTACCTTCAAGTTTCATTACATTTGACACTAAGGTTACATTTCTAATAACTCCAAAGGCAGGATTAAGACATCCCAGAGTTTTGCTGACTGTTTCACTTACAATTCTATGTCAGAAGAGAGGAAGCAGGGTGCTTGCTGTTGAAATATTTAAAAAGGGGAATTTAATCTTCAATTTAGTGAATTTTTTGCATTATCTCATTATACGTGTGATAAAAAACAGGAATTGTTGCTATGACTAGAGCTTATGTATATTTAAATAAATAATAATTTAGTCTTGAGTTTAAGTTTCCTCTTGCCAGCAGCTTCTGCATAAGTAACTGGTTCACAGCTACCGGCAAAGACATTTAGACGTGACTTAACACTTTCTTCATGATAGACAATTTGATATCTGCATTTTTGATGAGGCCACTATTAGGTATTTTCATATTATTTTGGTATGTATATAGGTTCAGAGCTCATATATGTATACAAATACCCTAGGCTAGCTTTTATATACAGGCTCTGAATAAGACAGAGCTTTATCTTGTTTCCTAGTTTGGCAGTGGACTTAAAAACCCCTCTTGAAGGGAAATCTTTGTTTTTAAATCATGCTAGTTACCTCTTCACACCTCAGTTCTTTCAGAAAATGTAGGTCCTTGCAACACACAAATGCATCTGCTGTTATCAGAATTTAAAAAGAGATGAAGCTTTTAACTACATTATCCAGGGAGTTTGTGTTCTGGTCATTATTCATCAATTATTCATCAAAAGCCCTGATCTACTTTCTAGTTAACCTGTCAAGTGAATATTTTTTTTAAATTGTTTTTACAATTTGTAATCTTTATCTGAGTTTGTGATTTGACTGCATTAAAACATCGTTGAATTCACCCTCATTTTATGAGAGAAGTGCTCTCCTCTTGAGTACCATCAGCATGAGATTGAAATTAATTGAATTCTTACATTCGTTATAGAGAAGGTTTTCTGTTTCTCCCTCTATAACAAAAAGCACAGGGCTGTGATATCTGTAAATGCATGTAATCACGGTATATTTAATATTTGTGTTTCAGGCACGTTATTGTTAATTTTACAGAAACCATAGTAAACAGCACACAAATACCTTGTAAGTTACGAGGCAGACAAAGAAAACCATTTTATGTAGTTACAGGCAACATGAGCATTGAAACTGTAAAAAAAATTATGTATAGAATCACAAAATCATTTAGGTTGGAATAGATCTCCAAGATCATTGAGTCCAGCCTTTGAACAGCCACAACCTTGTCTGCTAGGCCACAGCACTAAGTGCCACACCCAGCTATTTCTTTAACACTTCCAGGGACAGTGAATCCAGCACCTTCCTGGGTGCTCCATTCCAGTGCTTTACAACCCTTTCTGAGAAGAAATTCTTCCTGATGTCCAATCTGAACCTCCCAAGGTGTAGCTGGAGGGCAGGTCCTCTTGTCACTTGCTGTCTGGNCTGCTAGGCCACAGCACTAAGTGCCACACCCAGCTATTTCTTTAACACTTCCAGGGACAGTGAATCCAGCACCTTCCTGGGTGCTCCATTCCAGTGCTTTACAACCCTTTCTGAGAAGAAATTCTTCCTGATGTCCAATCTGAACCTCCCAAGGTGTAGCTGGAGGGCAGGTCCTCTTGTCACTTGCTGTCTGGGAGAAGAGGCTGACTCCCACCTGGCTACCACCTTCTGTCAGGTAGTTGTGGTGAGCAATAAGGTCTTTTCTCCAGGCTAAACACCCCCAGCTCCCTCAGCCCCTTCTCATATGGCTCACTCTCTGCACCCTCCCCCAGCTTCATTGCCCTTGCCTGGACTCGCTCCAGCACCTCAGTTTTTTGTAATGAGGAGCCCAGAGGCGGACACAGGAGTGTTGGGGTGTGGCCTCACCTGTGCCAAGGACAGAGGGACAATCACTGCCCTGGTCCTCTTGGCCACACTCATTTTGACAGAAGCCAGGATGCCACTGACCTTCTGGGCATAGCTGTCTCATGTTCAAACATGTCAAACAGCACCTTCAGGTCCTGGCTCTGATGCATCCCTTCCCAGCCACTCTGCCCCCAGCCTGTAGAGCTGCAGGGGGCTGTTGTGATCCACATGCAGGACCTGGCACTTGGCCTTGTTCAAACTCATACTATTGTCCTCAGCCCATTGATTCAACCTGTCCAGATCCCTCTGCAGAGCCTTCACACATTCCAGCAGATCAACATTCCTGCACAACTTAGTGTTGTCTGCAAACTGAGAGTGCACTTGATCCCCTTGTCCAGTTCATTAATGTAGTTGCATTTTGGAGGCATTGGAGTTAAAATTCCAATATACAGAACAAGATAAGTACTCAGGACTGTAAAGAAGTAGGATATCATGCCAAATGTCTAAGAAAAATGACTGAAAAGTCTTAAACAAGATAAAGAACAGGCGAGATCTTCCTTTTTGATGGGGTGGCAAGAAGTATAAAACTAAGAATGAAGAGGAGAAAAAGAAATACACTCTGTTTCTGAATTCTCTCAGAATTAAAGCCTGATTGGCTTGACCTCCTTGATTAAAAGCATCAAAGACAACTACCACTAGTTCTAAATACATAGCTCGTCAATGCTCAGATATTGTATACTTGCAGCTAGCATTAAGATGTGCTTAAAGGCCAGTTTGGTGGCCTGCTATACAGTAATTGCATTATCATTACAGGCAAAAACTTACTCTTTTGTTAATGCTTGAATTTATTAAAGTTTTGTTCTAAAGTTTGAAGCTAGTGTCACTAAACAGTTTCTAAACTCTCCTACCACAAAAATCTCTAGTTCATACAACTGGATAGGCATTTCTGTTCTGACACTAAAATTCATACTACTCTAAGTAAAAGCAGGCTTTCTCCAGTGTCCAGCTGGATCCATAGAAAGGATTGTCTGAACAGAGTGATGTCAGTACTTGCTACTTTCCTGTCAGCATCATGAGCAGAGGGGTCTGAGCTGGTCAAATACTCTATGGATGTAGATTTCTCTCTAAAGGCCAGGGTGTTTGTTTGTCTTTCCATCACAAAACTTCAGTCTACATTAAAGGGGAATATTGAGAATCAGTCTACTATACCCTATTGGCTTAATTAAATCTGTCAAAAACAAGTTCAGTGCTATGTTAAGAAAACCCTACCTTTATCGATACTCATGGAGAAGCTAAAAAACTGGTATTTTATAATTGTATGTAGGATAAAGAGATTGGTGTTTTTCCATATTTGTGTCTTTGTGACTTTAGATTATTTCATTTTGAAAGGTTTTTTTAACAAAAAGAACTGCATTTATGAATGTGAACCTTCTGCTCTGACTTTTGGTTACCTTTGCAGTATATTTACTATACTTGGCAGAGTACACTGAAACTGTGCTTTGGTTCCCACTGTTTTCCAGGATTATTTTGAGAGCTGAGCTACCAACAAGAATCAGCCTTATTAAGAAAGAAAATTATTCTCCATTCAGAATGCGACCTCTCGTCTTGGGTACTATCATCTCCAAATGAGACAAAAGAGTTTTGCTGCTAACCTTTACACTCTATCTTTTCTAGGATCTGTCCATTCTAGCTAAGAACTATGTGAAATAGTTTGGGGCTGCCCTTGGAAAAATCACCTCCAGTATGATTAGATAAGAATATCTCAGCCATGTGTTCACACATTTAAAATAGCTGCAGATGAAAGTCCACCTCCTTAGCTTTTCAGAAGCGAGACTGTATTTTTGATGTTATGAAGTATTCTACTATTCTGCTGTGTGAACTCTCATAATTCTGTTCAGCTATAGTCATACATATGATGCAAAGCATATGCATTACATAATTGGAGACTATTACGACGCTATATGCCCAGTAATTATTACTGGCTTTTTTTGGAGAGTAACTCAGATTTTCAGAAGCTCTAGATAAAATTTTATATGAAAGGAAGTTAGAAAGCCTTCACCACTTTAGAAGTCACCAGCAACTGAAGCTTCCATGCTGACCACCTATACTAGCTTTAAAAACCTGCTGACATGAACTGTATGATTTATAGAACTCAAATAAGCACTAGAGAAAAGGATAGTGAGCAAATATTTTACTCAAATACCAGTAGTGCAGCTTTCATACTGCTTTCCCAGAGATTTTAGGACAATAAGAAAAAAAAAGTGATAGTCAAAGAACTGGTGGATAAAATTTAGCCTTCTGAAGTTAAGTTAAAAAGCCAAAGGGAATATTATAGTAGTGTAGAAACCACAGATGAAAAGAAAGCTCTCCCATTTATTTAAATAAATGGCAGGAGAGAGTACATAGACCATTCAGGCAGGAATAAAAGAGCTGCATAGTGCCAGAAGCAGAGATGTTTGGCTTATGATAAAGAACAAAGTGTAACTTTGCAAAGTTTTGTAAACACACAGAATTAGTTCTTTAGAAAGAAAATTGGGACAAACTGTGAAGTTAAAGCTTGTAATTCAACTAGCTAATTGAAATTCAGGGTAGTCAAACACGTGGCATGATAAAAAGGACAAGTCATGCTTAATATAACAATTTATGAAGAATTAATGTAAGAATACTTTAATCTACATTCTACATGCCAGTACATTTTCCAGCTATTGATGCACATAATCTCCTTCTCTCTTTGTTATATGAATCAATTATACTTGATCATATATATTAACCCAGCCAGTACCATCCCAGCCCCCAAAGCTTTAATCACAGATCTCAGTGAAAGGGAGATATTTTGGATCAAGACAGCAACAACATCCAAAATTTCTCTCCATAAAATGTCCTTTTAAAAGACTTTTTCCTAGTTTATAAGGAGCTCAGTGTTTATTAATCAACCAGAGATCGTCAGCTTTAAGAATGCATAAAATATAATAGTATTTCGCTACCTAATCTTCCAGCCACTTTCCTCAATCCATTTGAATTTTAGTTAAATCTTCAGCTAGTAAACCCTCCTACCCTACCCTTCCAGGGCAGGATCTACAGCTTCACATTTCCTACGTTTATATTCTTCATCAGCCAAAGAAGGTTAGCTAAATCTTCAGTACTAATTCCTAATTGGGCAAAGGGACCATGTTAGTCTGACTTGAATAATTATGAAATTACAGCACAGAGTTAATTGAAAGGTTCTGAGTCCAGAGTAGCTGACATATTTTTCTGCAGAAGGTAATATTTCAGAAAACTAGCAGATTATTTAGCTGTGGAATAGCAATTTCAGATGATGCTATGAAGTAATTCTAGTAGAAAGACCCATTTCTTTATAATGCTATTCATAATGAACTTACAGTTCCTTACTGCATGTTCAGAGTGCTGAACTCCAGAATTTTATGCTGCAGTTTAAGTGACCATAACATTGTGGTTCAAGAAAACACATTTATACTGTAAAGCACCAATTGTCAGAATTTGCTAATATTACTAGTTCTTTAATATACTGCCAAGACAAAGTCTACTAAGAAACAGGAGTGTACTTTGCATGAAGCAAAAAAGTGAGCTGTCTAGGGTCACCTATCTCTTGAATAATAAGCCTTGAGAGCACATTACAGCTTAGCTCAGCCGCTACAAGTCTTTTAGGGCAAATTTTCATTTTCTTCTCATTGCATCTCAAGAGCTTTAAAATTCAAGTACTGTTTTTACAGAATGGCTTTTGGAATACACCCCAAACACACATCATTTATTATGACAGTCTTATTTTGAAACAAGAACAATATGTATTTCCTCATTTATTTAATTTGCATTAATAGTCACTTCCTTTTAACAATTTCTTGTATGTAAAGTAGAATGTTGAATGCTTTGCTTTATTTTCTTGCTTAAAAAAAAACCACTAATGTAATAGAAATATCACCAGTGGTGCCTAGATATACATAATTAGATTTTTCCTTATATGTAGCATTTGAAAAGTTCATTTGTTTGCATTGAAAAAGTGAAAGTGCAACAGGCAAAAATGGAAAGGACTAAAATTAAAAACTTAAATGAAACTACTGCTGGGAATTTTCCCAGTTTTCTAATTTGATTAAACATAGGTAGATTTCCCATTCTGCAAAGGGTTTATCTTCAGTACAAGTGCTACATGTTTTCCAGCTTTCAACATATATGCAAATACACAAAAATCAACATGGAGAGTGAGCAGAACTCCTTAAGTCATTACAAAAGGCTGATATTTTATAAGCCTGAAATAGACCAACGTACACAATAGTGATTTGGGTATTTTATCCCATCCAGAAATGGGAAAGGTAAAGGCAAGGGAAGGATGGCAGTATTCATGGTGCTGTTGGGTAGAGACAATGTACATTTTGTAGTTCTTAAATATCTCTGTGGTCCATCATTTTTCTTATAGCTGTAGAAAATACAAAGCAATGAATTATTGATGGATTACTTTCAGTCTTACTACAAAGTTGTTATGATTAGGATTCCTCTCAGGACACACTTTCTTGGGCATTCAATTCAGATCTAAGACATTCAGACTTTACTGCATGAGAATAAAAACACAAGAAAACACCGTAAAGTTACTTAGAGATAGTACAGAAAGGTTTCCTGACTACTGAATTAGAATATGAAGTAACCCTACTAGCATGTCACAGAGCTGTTTTATGGATCTGTTCTCACTTGGTGTACTGTTCAAATGGAGGAAAGGCAAATGCATCAAACTGTCAGTCTGGTCAATCAGTCAGTGTTCTACATGAAAATTCTTGCCTACCTGGCAATTTTTCTTGCTAGCCCTGGTGATCCTTTCTTGCTCCCAGACTCCCAAAAGCTCTTTGTACCAAATCCACACAGCAACACTTGGTGAACAGGCCTAGATTAGTGTACCTGCTTCCTCAACAGGTTTTTATTTAGGAGTTACTTTCATTAACCAACTCACTACTCCTAAGTGAGAAAAACTTTTTGTTCATTCATTAAGCAAAACAATTCCTCGAGCATATTGAAAATAAAATCACTTACCATATGCTTCACAAACAGCTAATTGCTCAGAAGAAAATTCTGGTAATTGGCAGTGGTAGTAATAGAGAGCATCTCTGCCCCTCAGCAGCAGTTTTCCTTTTTAAGGGCTGTTCCTTCTACCCAAACAGAGAACTGTGATTTACCTTGCAAAGAATTGTGCATTTGCAATTTAGTCATGTTGCTTGAAATGAGCGGTTTCCATAAACTATTTGATAGGATTATTTTCTTCCTTCCAATTTCCACACAAGCTGTAACAGTACACAGCTGGGTCAACATAGCCAAGAACATACTTTGACCCACCAATTATAAAAACAGCTGCCAAGTTTAGTGCATATGAGGGAAACAAACAATTTAACTGAAGCTGGAAAATTGTCCTTCCAGCTTCATACTTTAGGTTAAAATAATTGTGCCCTAAACTCACAGCTATTGAAAGCCTCCACTATTTCTGCTTTGGATTACAATTCTTCAGTAACAGATCTATAAATTTGTGTCAAAACTTTTCTAATTCCAAATACTTAATTTTCAATGATAATAATAATAAAAAAAAATCCATGGTTTCATAAAAGCATTTTCAAAGATTCTACAAAAAGCGCTGAACTTTCCCATGAATGCCAGGGTTTTAGTTAAATGTCTCAGAAGCTTATTTACACCAACAAATATAATGATCACTTGGTGGTGGTGGTGGTGGGGGAGACTAAAAAACAAAAAATAATCAAGTGGACTAGCTGCTGTACCAATTGCTTTGGTTTAGACCATTTTGACTGTCAAGCCTGCCTTTTACATGCTATGAACTCTGAATTGTTATGTAGCTTTCATAATCTAGAATGTAACCATATATTACATTTCTATTAAAGGATAATAAATGAAGACATGGCGTAATGCAGGCAGAAATACCTTCTTGTACGGAGACTTTGTCTCACCTATAAAGCTGTCAAGACCTTACGATTAACTGACCTCAGTTCCTAGAGCAACACTGGGGAAATATTAAGTCTTGTTTTTCAACATACAATTGAGTTATAATTTCAGATGCATCCAGCTGTGCTGAAATGAAACTCATTTGAATAAGTAGTCAAAATTACAGTAGAAAGTCATGAGCTGATTTTTTGCAAAGAAGCAAATGGACTTATATTAAAAATTCAACATGGTTATTAACACAAAATTAAGTTCTGGACAAATTACAAGAAGTTATTAGTCCTACTAGGAGACATACAATAAAGAGATCATGAGAAAAATACTTGTTTTAACTCCACTGTCATGCTAGAGGTGAACTAATTTACAAAGATGAGTAACAAGCAGTTGTCCAAAAGTTATCCAACTCAGGTCTAAGGTTTCCAGAGTAAGTACTACATAAAACAACGTGTAAACTCCCAGAAATACAAATGTCAGTACATAAATACGACACACTGGCACCCAAGGATCCCTTGTTTATAAATAGGTTTTATGAAAGTAGAGTGGCTCAAAGTCTTCCAACATAGTTTCTTACTAAAAAAAAATAGATGCCTCAAATTTGGCTAATATTTTGATTTTGATGAACTTTCTCAGATCAAAGAAATCTGCCTATGTCCTCACCAGCAGCTGTGGAATGCAGATTTCCACTCACTCCAGCCAGCATGAGAGGTTGCATTTTGCTTATCTGGAAGAAGAAGCTCCAGATGAACATTTAAACTCCTAACCACACATAGCTGAGAACCTGAGAACTTCAGAGCTTAGTTTTTAAGACTTCTAGTTTATCATTCCTTAGGGCTTCTTTTTATTCTTTTTTGTGAGTCCCAATACAGTTCATCACTCTTCTGGGAAAAAAGAGCTTTGTTTTCTTTTATACAATAAAGAAATTAAAAATAAAATATTGTCTTTTTTGAGGGCAATGTGAATTCAGTCCTTGGTTTTGAACTGGGAATACTTAAAACACTTTATTCAAGTGAAAACAGGTCTCAGTCAAGCTTAGGAAAATCTGATAATAAGCAGAGGAGCTTCATTTCAGGGGAGGTAAGTCACATTAGAGGCAGAACAGACTTTTCTCCTAAAGGCACACTGATGTGGGTACAAAAAGATACAGATGAGTTAGCAACAGCAGAACCAATTGAAGCTGCTTTATGAGAGTTGTGCAAGAATAAAGCAGAAAAATCTTTCAGACATTAGGTCTGAGATGATGTCAAAGAGAACTGACAGACATAAAGTACATGCTCCCTGTTAAGCAAGATAGGGTCATAAACCTTCAGATCATCCAAGGATGAACAAGGTCACAGAAGACAGATAGCAAAGATGGAACACAGTAATGAAAGTATTAAAAACCAACACAAAACATGAGATTGATATTGGTGATAAATTTGAAGGTTCAAGTGAAGGGCACCTGCTTAGTTATGATTATCAGTTAGTTAATACCTGAAATAATGTACTATTGATGAGACATTTTATTTTACAAATATTTTTGGATCCCAGTTTGCTCGCTGATATGTAAGATAGAAAGGAAATCATAAATTTGTTGAAAAACTGCAAGTTATACAAGAAAATAAAGCCCCTTGCTTCTCTTTCTGAACAGTTCCATGTTCTCAACTTTCACAGACTTTTTTGCTCTGGGATTTGTTCACACTGGAAAAAAGGCGAACATTTCAACTAATTATGAACCATTTGATCTGGAGAGCAGATTTTCAACCATTTGACTGCCAACTTCTGTTAAAATGACAATTTACCCACTTTTCACTAGGAATTTACCTTATATTGAAATCACTGCATGATAATTTACTGAGAGGGGAAAGGCCATGCAGGTGGCTGCCACTGTCTCTGTTTTCACAGATTCTGCTGAATTTTCATTACTACCAATGTCAGCAGCTGGCACAATCCTGATACTGAAATAAGTTACTAATAACATTAAAACTCACTCTATCTTCAATAGATACATTTTTAAAGTAGGGCATTTTCAGGATCATCATCACAATCAAGTAACCATTTGGGAGATGGCATCCAGGGGAAATAAATCTCATGGCACCTTTGATCCCAGCTTTCTTTAAAGCCTATTCCCCCTAATTAGTGCTGAAGAATTCTGAATTAACTGCCAATAGATTCATCTTTCGCCTGTAATTATGAAGGTAGACGTCCTTGAAATAGAAAAGTAAAAAAATTAGAAAAATAGAAAGAGTATTTTTGTGTAGACTATCTAACTTACAAATTACAGCTATTTTGGTGACACATCTGACGTTAAAATTCTGTAACAATTCACAGTATTGTAACTTATATCAACATGTTCTGTTCCTCTGTGCTCTGAAGATGAAAAACTGTAGAGATGCCACTTCTGGTTTGAACATGAAAGCTTAGATAAGACTTAATTATAGAAGAAATTAGGATGTGGAGTATCTTGGTACTGAGGCGTGATTCCGCACTTAAATCAGTACAGTGATATTATTCAAAAACCTGGAAACATGGCTGCTGCACAGTGCAGCTAATTAATATTGCTGGAATTAAGCTAAGAAAAAGCTACTGAACAGATTTTCCAGGTGTATTTCATATGAAATTACAAAATATGGCTCGCACCAACAAATCTCATGGTAAACACAGATTTCCTACAGCAATATCCTAATTCTAATAGAAATTTCCTGGCACAAGCACCTTTATGGCTAGCTTAAAAGCTCAAAATAGCTGTGTTGATAGAGTGAGTGCCAAATGCAATGCCTTACCTTCTCTATCCAAAGAGAATTCTGAAGATTTCTTTCTTGCAGAGAAATCTGACACATCAAAACAAATCCATCCCATGTAAACAAAGGTCTGCTTGAGACCGCAAACTCGGCATCATAGCCTTTGCTTTTACACACATGTAATTTTACCTGTTGGTTTAAATAATTTAATTAATTTGTACAAGTAGGTTTTGAAACATCATTTATAAAGCTTTCTTTTCATTATAAAATGTCTCACTTCCTAAAGCATTTGGAAGTTGGTCATGCTCCAAATTTAAAGGCTGCTAGTCAGCTACAATGACTACTTCTAGTAGTCATCAGCAAGTAAAACCTCAAATTATTTCCCACTCTAAGTAAGAGAAAAATCGTTGGGTTTGATCTGATTAATATTGGATTTTAAAGAAAAGCAGCTGATAACTCAAATTTGGTATCTCCAAAGTTATTCACCTGTCTTCTAAGAGATACTCCTGTTTGAGAAAGTGATACTTGATATCTTTAACCCTCTGATATAGATCCCAATACGGCCTATGAAGGTAAAACTGTCTTGAAGCCTGCTATTCTTCTGGAACAGAGGGGCATACTAAGCTTGTTCTGCAGTTTTCCTGTGTTCTAGTGAAGACATAAATGTCAGACTTAAGCAGATTGAATCATTTTAAAGATTACCAAGCTGTTTCAAATAACAGCAAAGACAAGGACCAGAGTTGGGCAGGCTACCTACAGGCCTCTGCAAGTTCTCTCCTTTTAAGAAGCACATCGGGCAGGCAGGACTTTCTCAGGAGTGTAGACATTTAAGTTCCAGGGAGGGGGTTAGGTTCTGCCCACTTGGATAGTGGCTAGAGCAGCAGGTGCAGAGAGTCCTTCCCAGGCTCAGTGTCACATGTGGAGAACCTCCTCACCCAGTCCAATTCACACTACTCTTGTATAATGGTGGCATCACCCGTTTATGTCAGTCCATGCATTACAGAGCAAGTTTAGCTACTCAGATGGCACATACAGTGCTCTGCATAAACTACATTTCAACATACTCTTCAGTCTAAATTGAATCTTTAAACCCTTCCTGATTTTCAGGCAGATCTGTCTAAAGCAACTCCACATCTGCATTCCTAATACTATTTCAGATTAAATAGGCTGACTAAAAAATATGCACACACACCTTTCTGTACAATTCAGGAATATGTTACTCAAACAGAAGTGATATTGATATGACTGTTTTTGCAGTGCTTCTGACTTCCTTTAATCACGGAGTGACATACAGAACTCCTGGCTTATCTGTCAAGATGCCTGTACTAAATGCTGAAGTTATTGTGTATAACTATGCTTTCTATGTACAACTTCAGCAGGCCAGGATTAAACACCAGGTATTTAAATATCTTTACAAAACTGCAGAGCTATTACATACCAGCTAGTATTGTAACCTGAATCCTGAAAAGTAGCTATTTCCATGAAAAGTATCTTGCTCATCCAACTCCATGAATAGCCTAGTAGTTAGGCCAAGCTACGTAGTGTTTGAATTAGTTTCTCTGACTTTCATAAGTAAATGATGTGGTGTTTCTATCATGCCCCTCTGCACAGAGACCATGCTTAAAGAGATATTACTGCCTTGAAACTCTTCACCTATGGGACACTGTTCTGAAAAATTCTGCAGGCTCCAATAACAACTGAAATTCTACATGTAGTTATACATGAAAAAGTCAGCACAATTGGAACATAGTGTCATTAAAGATCCCCTTCATAGTTCTGCTGGCCATATTATTGCTGATACAGGCCAGGATGTCATTGGCCTTACTGTAAATGAATTATTCTCTGGATTGAAATAATTTCATGTCTTGTCTTAAGAATGCTGCATTAAAAAGGGCCATGCAGAAGAAAAACGTCATTAGAAACACCCAAAACAAAATAAACTGGTTCTCAGAGGTCAGATGCTTGGGAACTGGACAAAGTGTAATGATATCAATAAAGCTCATTGGTCTAGCAAAAATGCAGCATAAATTTTGTTGAAGTGCTTCAGTCCATCAGTCCCAAAAGCATGTGCATTTTCATTCAATCATCTCAATTCAAAAAATCTTTATTCATGTTTTCATACCTTCTGGGTAAACCATTACACTGGATATAGAAGAGTTTTTCCCAATCCACCCCTTTTCACAAAATATGAATAGACCAAAACACAATCCTGAATGCAACCCAGTTCCCACAATTTCTGATGTTAGCTCAGGTCTGTTCAGGGGAATAGTTTAATAGAAGCTCAAGAATATCAGTTTACTTCAGCACACAGTATCTTCTATTCTGGGATCTGTGTATTCATTAGCTCTCCACCTTTGCAACATATTACATAGCTGCCTAAAGTAATCTGAATCCACCAATTCACAATGAATTGAAAGCAGCAAATTCTTTTCAGCCTCAGCTTTCCATTATGATCTTTCTCATTTAATAAGAAATTGAAAAATATTATTTTTGTTGAGTCCTTTAAGGTGAAACACTGCAGAAAATTAAAGAAGTTACAACTAACATAAAAAAACTAGTGTAAAATTTTTGGGTGCTCTAAACAACTTCAGAGCATCAGCTGTGTTATAGCCCACGTTCTAAAAGAATTCTTTTTTNTTTAAGAGGGAAAAATAAGCTACTGAGAACTGTTTAAAATACTGAGCATTACAACCCAGTAGGTACACACTAATGGATATTTTGCATTCCTAATTACTGATACCCTTAAGCTCCAACCATGCATATATTTCTGAATTTCTGGTCAATAATCTTATGCAGTTTTACAGGACATTTAGGGTGTGTTTACATCCACTCATTTGCAGGATGAAAAAGTATTATAGGTAAAACCATTTCTATTAGGCCCTCAGAAGAGGTTCCTCCCTGTTTAGTTCTCACAATTGTAAATCAGTTTTTTGGAGGATACCTTAGTTCATGGGTCAAGATACCCTCATATCATCCTAGTAAACACTTAACTAATAGTTCCAGGTACCAGCTCAGGGTGTTTTTTAATTTTAGTTTTAAGGGCACAAATTGTCCTTTATACACTGTGAATTAGGACCAAGCACAGTGTACTAAATGTAATGGCATTAGAGCAAAGACTAGGGTGTTTGGTTCTAAGTAACAAAGGCCATTGTATAGTTCTAATCCTAAATGGTTTTACATCCAAAATTCTGTGGTGGAGGTAGAACTGATCTCTGTTCTTCTACAGCATTATTCTAATCAAATCTCTCATCTAATTTGATCTCACAGGATCCTTGAGTAGGTAGTTTAGGGTAAGTGGCTAGCTTCAGAAAAACTGAGCACTACATCCATATTAATTTGTTTTTAACTATATTTTCTAAGTAAAACTAGCAAATTCTAGTTAAATCATTGTACATCTACATAGTATATTCTACTTGCTTTATGTTCTGATCTAGCATCTCAGCCGAATTCTTCACAGAAGACATGCAATCATTATCCTGAATGCATCAAACAAGATCTACAAGTACAGAAACACTCTATACCAAAAGCCATGCTGACATTATGAAAGGGCAAGAACTCAAAATTCTAGTGCCTGTGCACAGACTGCATGTGGCTATGGCACTCTACATAAAGTGTGTATGTATGATCTCCATATTTATCAATATCATGCTGCATCATTTTGATGTTACATGAAATGAAAAATAAGCAATATCTTCCTGGGAAACATAAAATAAACAATAACAAACCTGGTTATTAGAATACTTTGGAAAAGCATTTTCCATTCATTTGACAAGATGTGATTATATTCATTGTACAGCAAATTAACTATAAAAAGTATTATTAATTATATGGTATGAGTTCAGTCTGCTTTACCTGTTCTCAGCAATACTGCAAGGATTGTGGCTACTTCAGTAAAACACATTTCAGTAGTTTCAAGAGAGTGAGCTAATAAAGCAAGCTAACTCAAATGACATTTTCTCACTGGCAAGAATTTTCTTCTTGCAGAGCATTGATGTGTATATAGATGAACTACACTCCTCCTCTCCCACCACCCCTTCCCCCTTGATCACTGAAATCTAGTATACATAGCAGTTTTCTTTTTCACCAGGTTATGGCAGCACCTCATATAAAAATTGAGTCATTCCCTATTATCTCATANACTTGAATATTAATTCCTTGATATTTAAATGCTCTTTCCATATCTACAGCACTACAGAGTCTATACAACCAAATACAAACAAGATTTTATGAAAGGACTCCTTGAAGCACTAGAACTCTAAATCTATATAAATATTATTCAAATAATTTTATGAAGTATTTGGTGTGTTTCACAGACTTTCTGGCGAGTGCTTCAAACCTCTGCNTCACATTGGAAAATCTAAAGCACTGCTACACCATTCATCAGGAGTCCCATTCATTCTCTGGTCCTCCCAAATACACTTTTACCTAACTACTCCGATTGAGCAAAGTGATCCAAAAATTGAGAAATGCTTTTAAAATCCCTAGACAAATAATTTTCTGACACATACTGGCAAGATTCCTCATAGTTTTACCTCAGCTAGAACACAGCAATTGCATGGATTGCTATAGCAGTTTTACTTTTCTAGATCTCGGAGTATTATGTCTAAATTTTCATGATGCATCTAAGTTTTCATCTGTAGAGTGGACAGTGATATTAACATTTCTACATTATTCCTACTAGTTATTCCATAAACTAAACTTGAAGATTAATTCCTTGATATT
>VZTR01019311.1:131839-155230 GCA_013400775.1 Chaetops frenatus
CAAGAAATTTTAAAGCACTGCTTTAATGAAATATAAATCACTGATGACTTTTTAATTTGGCACAAAGAAAGCACTAAGTACTTGCCCAGTTCTCATGTTATCTGAATACATATATATATTCATATATTTACTATTTAAATATATACATGTATATGAAAAAGAAATGCTCAAAACTGCCCCAGAACAGCTGGAAAAACACTGAGATTTTCTTTTTCTTTCCACTTAAGGATGTCTGAAGGAATTGAACATCCAGGTTTCACTATCTAGATAATCTAATTCTTAGATATAAGCTAATTGAAGTCCTGTCTATATCTAACTCTTCATACCTTTTAATTGCTATAATGATCAGTCCTTTATTTTCTATGGAGAATTCATGAATCAAAATATGTGCAAAGTACAAAGTTTTTAAAAGTGAGGGAATGGATAGGCAGCAAAAAAGCAGGGTAACAAGAATGTGTGATCAGAGTATTGACAGGGAAATGAATAAAATTGTCTGTGTTTAGCAGTTCAGCTCAGAATGCATTATCTGTACTCTGTATGGCTGTATTAGAGAGTATACTTTAGTTCATTTGGAGGTCTTAAAAAGAAAGAATGAAACCTGGAACTGAAAATCTATCATAATGATTGGTAAGCTTTTCACATATGAGGTGTTTGACCAGTAACACAAGGCATAACCTGTATCCACCAAACTTCAGACATGCCAGTGCTTTGGTAAGAATATGGACTAGTTCAAGCTGAGAAAATTACAGACACAAGCAATTAACCAATTTGTTCCTGCGTGTCCTATCAGGATATAAACTTAAATGAGCTTTGAAGATGCAATCCTAGCAAGTTGGCAAAGATCAGAACCCTGTTTTGTCCCTATAATTTCAGAATATGACATCAATTTCTGTGTTACACTTACACACACTACCTGCATGTAGCACACGTGGACCGACTCAACATAATTAACCATATGTCACATTTTATTTATAAACACTTACTTAAATACAATTGTGACTGCTTTCCAGAATTGTAAGAACAGAACTATGACAACAAGAAATACCAGCCTCAGTTTAGAAGTACTATACTTATTCAGATACACTACACCTATCTGTGCTGATAGATGGATGCTACAGACAGAAGTCAAAAGATGACATTCACTGAGAGAAAAAAACACCCTGTAGATTTTCTGGCCAATTAAATCTCCCTAGATCTTTAACTTCAGCTTATTGAATGGTCTTTAAAATTGTCCTGAGATGAACAAAAATATTCATCATACTAATACCCGTTTTTTTATTATAACTCTTAACAACAATACTCTGATAGCCCTCATGTCACTAATCAGTGTTACCACTGACCATATTTCAAGCGATTCACTTCCACCAAACTTCCATTTCCCCTACTGTAATCCACTGCATAATCGTGATCTGACTTAATTATTAGTCAGCAGATTACAGTTTCCTTCCACCATTCCTCAAATATGCCCATGTGGATCATCAATAAGGTATGCCTTGTCACCCCAGCAGCGGTTTCTTTTCAATTCTGACTACATATTTAAGTGTTACTTGTTTCACAGCAATACACAAAACCAATTTATAGAAGCAGAAAAAGGCTTCTGTAATTAGCTATATTTTGTGGCTTATTTTAAATTTCAAGATATAAAATATGCAATGGAGATCAACAACAAATACATGTAATTTAGTCACTTAAAAAAATGACAGTTTACATTACAAAAGTGCTTTATTGAAACACATAATTTAACCTAATGCACTAATAGTATAGCAATCTCAATAATTCTTCTATATTGAAGGAAATATCCAATTACAATGAAAACACGAATACCTTGAAATGAGAGCACTCCAGCAAAAAAAGGTTGCAGTCTGCTTGCCAGATAGTGTGCAGGGTTATAACACAGCATATGCCTGTACCTTTCCAGTGTTGCCCTTTCTTCTCTGACCTGCATGGCAACCTTTACTACCCCAAAAAGGCATTTACAACATATGTGCTGCACTCGTGCACAGTGAAGAAGCATCATCAAAGCCATTACTTGTTAGGAAGCATCAAACCTTTACCTCCTTGCCCAGCTGACAGGATGGCTGCTGAAGTCACTACACACACCTTAACCTCCAGCTGGGCTCATTTATTTCCCAGGAGGCACATTCAGAAAACTGACAGTTACAGGAACAGTCGCAGGTTAGCAGAGCTCGCCTGGGGGAGGGGAAATTCCAAACCAAGAAAAGCTTCTCAAAAAAGGTTAATAGCTTTTCAAGCTTACATATAGACTAAACAAGGACAAGCCTAATAAAATTAATTGCTTCACAATAACAAGCTTTGTGTTTATATTCTGAAAATACTGTAAGCTGTATCTGCTTAAAACAATATTGAATAGTCAGGTGGTTTGCAGTTTTAAAGCATGTTAGCATAATCAGCCTTAAATTAAAACAGATGGGAATGACAGATATGTTAAGGTTATTAAAGACCTCTAAAGGATAGAGTTAAATAAGGTTACCTAATCCATCTTAGAAGGGTATTATGAATTGCATCACTTAAGCAAGAATAGCATTCCTGTATCTATTTTTGATTTTACAACACTAAATGAAATTACTAACACAATGCAACCAACAGTATGCACATCATATGTGCCTACTTGCCTGTTTTTGAGTGAGAAAACAGGATGTTTCCTGATACTGAAAGGCTTTAATACAGATCTTTTAACAATGAAGATGCTGTCTCCTGATGTTGCAGTACATAGTGAATGCTCACCAATGAGCACGATATATCAGCATATTAAAAGTCAGCATATTGTATCTATTTAGGCAGAATGAGAATTTTACCACTAAAACCCTCATATGTTGTGGTACAGACTTCTCGGATGTTCTTTTAAACAAATCCCAAAAACCCCTAAGCCCTTCAAAGCCTACAACACATTGTTTTTGTCACCTGTTGTGCTGGTTTGAAAGCANTAAAGTGTATAATACCAATTTAAGTTAACAGTCTTGTCTTCATACATGCAATAGTTATTACCATGCCTTTTAAGGGCTTGTTCTTGCTACCACAGCTATGATAAAAATGTCTGTGATAACTCATTGTTTGGTGCACACAAGTGGAGTGGGAACCTCACCTCAAGCTTCCACTCCTGTACCAGTACCATGCTTTTTTCCTGTGAGATATTTTTCATCCCAGTAAAGAGTTTTCAACAAGCTACCAAACTAGCTTAAAGTCTTGAGACATGGTTAAGAGCCTACTCATATCAGAGGGAGAAAAACCTCATCTCACATACACAAGGCAAATTCTTATCACCAGGCCATCTTGTAAAGGCACCTTTATGCACCTTCCCCGTGGAAGAGAACAGGCTGTTCAGAAACCCAACCAGAAAATAGTGTTAAGCACACCTTCTGAGGAGAGGTGCCAGAACCAGCTTCCAGGCAGAGAATGGATTTGTGAATCCTGTTTGGGTTTTGGTAAGAATAGGTGTTAATATGCTGAGACTTGACAGAGCTACAGTGCTATCTCAGTACGTACAAAAGCCATATAATATCCTTCTTTAACCTTCTTCCCTGCCCCCTCATCTTTACAATCTCCAGACTAACAAATCCCAGTTCCCAAGGTTAACTGGAGATTGGGTAACAGCACTGGTTCCCAGAATCTCTTTCCTGAATTTAGATGCCTATACTGAAGTAAATCTCATTTTGCAACCAGCTTGGAAATTATTTTCAAGGATTTCCAACATAAAGGTGAAAAGTACATGGACAGTTTAATCCAGCTGGAGCACCTAACATCTAAAGTTCTGTCCCTGTAAATTCTAAATTTTCAATTTTCAGTGTGACTGAAGCTTTTCAAAATCTTTCAATGTCTCCATTTTTGAAAGTAAATGACCCAACATCTATTTTAATATACAATTTGCTAATAATTTCAACATCTTTACTACTTTTTCTGCACCAGAAAATGCAAAGTGATCAGGAACCATCTTGTCTACTTGATGATCTTTGTACGATTAAACAACGCATTTTATTCAGCTACAAATTACATTCAGCTATTTAAAGAGATCTACATAATTGAAGTTTTCCTTGTGCATTTATGTATAATAGAGCTGCACTAGTTCAACCATCACCTATTGAAATGTTCAGCTACATTTGCCCAGCTGCAGGACACTGACAATATCTGGGCACATTCTAACCATCCACCAAGATTTAAAGTAAGTTAGCTGAAATCTAACAGCATTATAATTCACTAAGACTAAATTAAATCAGCACTCAGAAGGAAAGCGAGATTAGAATTAGCATTCTAAATCTGTGTTTGGTAGATCACATATACACTTTCATTTCTATTCAGTTGAGAAAGTTGCAGTGGAGAATATGAAGTAGAATATTTGCCCGTGACAAATAATTCCACGTAATTCCAAGGCAAGTACATTACATGAAATTAAAATGCAGAGCTCAGATAACATCAACATCTATAGAACCAGAAGAAAATTTAGACTCATTAGTTTCATTGCAGAGATCAAACATCAAGACAAAAGAAGACCTTTGTCTATAAAAGCCCTCCAATAAACCTTAATGTAGAAAGAGCTAATACATTAATCTCAGTACACTTCTATTTTTCACTATTCTAGTGAAAGGTTTTTTTCAAGTAGTTTCATGTATGGTAGATGTCCTGGTTTGAAGGACNAGTTTTGGCACAGGTATTCTTTAGGCATGACAGATATATATCTGTTTGCAAATACCTTAAACCGACTTCTAAGTGACTTTGGGCAAGTTATACCAGTCTTCCTCACGAGGTTCCCTTAAACAAGAATGATGTCTTTTCTTAAATGTGTCTTGAGAAAAGGAATCTGAAAGGTTTCATGTAAAGTGGCTTTATTTTTTTTTAAGCAATATTTTGGAGGACAGCATGAAGAAGTGAAGACAAGGCTGTAATCATAGCAGAAGATCACAAGAAACATGTCTCAAGTCACAAGAAAAGCATTACAGAAACAAAAAGCCCCATGTGCCACAATTTAATTTTCTTGCATTATCAAATAAAAATCTCAACATTGAAAACAAAGATCAGCTACTTACTTTTGCCAAATAGGTCAAGTTAATAATGAGTGTGCAATAACCCCAGTTTTGCACCACCTTTACAGTGTACTTTGGTTTATGTTTTCATGAATTAGAAATTCTTTTTTAAGATAGAAAGCAAGACTGTCAAGTATCATATGATTCTAGAAGGTCTGACTGTTAATGAAGCCAATTGCTTCCAGTGAAAGCAAGATTTATCATAAATTAGTGGTTACTGAGTTGAAACAATCGCTGGTCAAGTAAATGTTACAAATATTCAACAGAGCCAACATTCCACTATTTTTCCTTGAAAAATGTTATGTACTACTTGAAGGACACTTGAAAAATTCAAGTTAGTGTGTTAACAGGCTAAAAGCTATTGACACTGACATGCTGCTGTTATCTGAGGCATTAGCCCTACAGCAGACTCAATTCTGCATAGAGCAAGTCTTGTTTGCAGATCTGGGGCACTCCCAGAGCTAGGAGAGGTGGAGGCAGTTTGACTTCAAGAAAGCACAGGCAGATTTATCTGCAACTCATTTGTAATGAAGAATTTTTTGCCTCCTTTCTCTGCGGTAGCCATCACTTGTAAGCTCATTCCCACAAATGAATTTGATCTCTTGTACCCTTAGGCTACCAAATACCACACTGTGTAGATCTTAAATGGCAAGCTCTTCTAAACAGCTCTCTCTTATTTTCACAGCACCTACCATTCAAAAAGGTAAATAGCTAGTGGAACTAGCACCCTGCTACAAAATGCAGTGTTTCTGTACATTATCCATGGGACCCAGCCTCAAAGTACACGGTGTACTAGCAGCTAGATTTCAACACTGCCGGAATGCAAAGCCTTGACCAGAAGTCTGTGTTAGTATCCTATGTGTCGAAATGAGAAATGTCAGAAAAAATAGCAGCTGCTTCAAAGAATGAATAAAAAGTACAACTGTGAGATTAAAGAAACAATGTAAGAAGCCCTCCCATGCTCAGGGGATTGACATTTTCTCCACCCTCAGCAAGACTCTTTAGCACATTCAAGTACAACATATGGGCCTATGCAAGGCTACACTGTAGAAAGCAAAACTGACTAAGATTTTAATCTCCATTAGAAAAGCTTAAGAGCACAACATCCATTTATTTAATGTAATATACCAGGGGTTTACAAAGTCTCAATAAGGAGTGCTTTCAGAGTCTACCAGGCAATTTGGAAGACTGCTATCTCATTATGATAGCATTCAATAGGTTTGAGTTTATATTGACAATGGCACACACTACTTTGAATAACATCATTGTGCAAGCTTCCAGTTGTTCATTATGTCCCCTCACTTACTATTAGTCACAGCTGAGTACTGTAAGGCAGAAGGCAAGCAGCTGTCTAGGGCAGGAATAGCATCAGTCTTCACTGCCTGCTTCACACTTGACAGAGTCTTGGAAGCACTTGCAAACTTGTTGCCGCTGAGAGAGAGAGGAGAAAAGAGTCTGGAACAGAAGGCTACATAATAGTAGAACTGTGTAGATTGAAAAACAGAAGCATCTTTACCTCTCAATTCACAACTCATGTGGCAGAAGCACCAGACCTGAGAATTCTTGCCCTCCCAGCCTTGCTTCTGCTACATCAGTTTTTCCCTTATCGCTACAAAGCTTTGGGTCAATCTAGGTAAAAATGCCCTGGAGTTAACAAGGAATGTAACAGCAGAATGGGCAGCTACAGGAAGAGCAGATACAACTACTCATAGCACTTCACCCTCGTTAAGAATACACTTTCAGAAAATTAGTTGAGGTTTGTGGCCAATTGTGTTGAAATACCATTTATACTACAGTAGACACTTCACATTTCTTTCACCTACATATCCTAACTTAAGAGCAGATGCATTTTGCTATCTCCTTTCTTCTAAGCAATGTATTAAATTGGAAGTTCCTAGGAGGCAGGTGATGTTCAAAAGGGATAAATGAAAGCAATGTACAAGATGTAATTATTTCTAGTATTTAGTTATATTTTTAAACAGAAGTGGGCTACCTGAGGCAACCAGGACTGCAAAGTGTGCTTCGTCTTTACCCGTCAGCAGATACTGTAGCAGATTCCAAGACTTAAAAGTAACTTTTTATCCCATCACATCTAATGATAAATTATTTACCATTGTGGTTTTAAACCTTGTTGCCTCCAATCCTCTCAGTTGATTGCACCCAGACAATATAACTCCAGCACCGTACCCCCAACAGGTGCAAAGCAGGCAACTAACTTTGTCACAGCAGCATGACTGAAACAGCAGTCTCAGTAAAGAGTTAGAGAATCCTAAATTAAGCCGCATATATGCAAAAATATGTGAAAATGACTATCTGAGTGGTACTACAGAGTCTTTTCACTTATTGCTTGGTTTTTGAAAGGTCACTTCTACATTTCTTGTAGTAAATGCTGTTGTAACTATCATTTATTTTGGCATCTAGCTGAAATTTGGTGGGCTTGATATTTTTACACAACATTACACTTCAAAATCTTCACTGAAACAGTTCACTGTTTCCTCAAAAATGAAAATGTTAAAGATGTAAGACTCTCTGAAGAAATTCAAGTTCTGTTTCTCTGCCAAAGTTGATACAGTTTCCATGAAAAGCAAATACCCCTCTAGCCTCTTGCCAATAAAACTGTGCAAATAACTCCAGTTCATATTCCACTCCACAAGGATTCAGCTGTTTCATAATAAATGGGTTACACTCTAATTCTTGTGCTTTGCCCAGCAGCACTAGGCAGAGGGGTTACATTGAGATCAATTTTGTGGCTAACTTCTACCTTAATTTATGAGCCAAGCAGAGATTGGATTTTCACTAACTTGCCACAGCAAAAGAAGATAGTGTTCTAGTTTTCTCCCACTTCCCTCAAAAGCTCAGGAGCCACATGCACCAAAAATCACCCTACCAGCATTAATCAGCTAGTTCTTAAAGCACACTTGCCACAGAAAGTACAACTAGTTCATAGTAGAAAAATGAAACTCCATCTACATATGCATTATCCAGGGTGAAGACAACTTAGTTTTTATTCTAACTTTGACTATTTCTTGACATATTACAGTGATTTTGTCTATACTAAGTTTTTATTAGTGTGAAGCCCTTGGTTGAGTTCTGTACAACATGGTTTTTGTACTTGAGTTACTGCATTTTGGTAAGCATACAATTGGCATTATTTTGTTTGACTCTGCTTTCCTGAATCCAATATTATGAAAGCAATAAAAGACTTGAAAAAAGACTAGAAGAGATACTGAAGCTGTTCTTCTCCTCAGAAGTAAGCATAAAATACTTGTTTGTTTTGTTGGTATTTTTAAAGAAAAAACATCTTGACCATGTTCTCAACCCACTCAAGGCTTCTATCACTAATTCCATTCAGTACTGAAATGAGAACTCACAGAAATAGTGTCTCAATGAGTGAATTTATTAAAATATATGAAAGTTAAGTAGGTGACAATATACCAGGGCCAGCAAATTAAAAACTTAGTATGGTATACATTTAAATTTCATTCATAAAACTTCTCTCCTTTTAAGGAAAAATAAGACTCTATTCGATCTTATCAGGAATGTAATTTGGAAGGTGTGTTAAAAAGAAACAAGATGAAAATCACACATCCACATAATTTGAAAAATCTTGAAAGAGGAGGGAACTGGGCAGAAACAAACCTGCCTCATTCACACCACAGAATTAAGGTGGAAATTAGGAAGAATTTAGGAAGAAAAATATTTTTAATCATGCCTTCAATTCAACCCTAAGGTCCAGAGCTTTTGTGGTTTGAAAACAAGATTTCATAGCTATTGGTGCTCCAAAGCTTGTGAGCTATTGGGTAGATATTACAGCAAACAGTTGGACTTGTTTCCACAAGGAACAAATACTGCCAAATTAAATGCTCTGCTTTATGGTAGATTATAACAGGTGTTTTATTTTAACACTATAGCAACACCTGCTAAGTTCTCACTGAAAAGCACAGTTTTTCTAGGGTTTAAAGTGTTCAGCTGTTCCTTAAATATACTGAAAGCTGACTTCCCTCATTTTGCAAGAAGTAAAGGATACAGTTGGATTATAGAAATTAGTGTGGTTCTTTATCTCAAATAATATCTGTACACTATCTTTCTCCATATTTAAGTCTCTCACAATCTTAGACCCTCATATAACTACTAGTTTAAAACTTTTTAAAAAATAAGCAAAAGTTAGAAAATTATTGCTTTCTAACAGAAATCAACTCTTTAGTTTTGGCACGTTACTGATGAAGAAAGTCTCAAAAGGTCAACAAGAGGAAAAAGGACTTAAAACAAAGCAGTGTTTGGAACCTTTCTAGGAATTAAGTTAAAATACTCTTCAAGCCAAGCCTTTACTTAATTGTTTTTTATAGCTATTACCATACCTAGTAATAGTTATCAAAGAGCTACTCATTCCAGTCTAGTTATCAAGACCGTATTAAAATTTTTAAGGGGTAAGTGTGAAAAATTTGGAATTAATCATTAGCACTCAAAAAAAAGAACCAAGATTTAACATTTGTATCACCTCTCATGCTTTTTGTAATTACAATCATTTTGCAACTGCACACATAGAAACAACAATCCTATGTTGCTCAAAATTGTGTTCACAATTGAAATTGGAGTGAGAGAAATAAGATTATGGAGTGGAGAAAGAAGGCCTTGGGCAGGAGAGGTGAGTGTGTCCTGCAAGGGTGGGCAGAATCCTCCTGAAGGATTGGCAGATGCTTGTGTGGGTGTCACAGGTGGAAAGACCCTATGGTGGCATTCCTCAAGTGAGGGGGTAGCTTTTGGGCAGGCTTGCACTCTTGTGAGAAGTGAACAGCCAGTGAACAGTGCAACCTCGTCCCAGAGGGACACGTGCTGGTGAGCTGTTCCCACTGGCTGTGGGACCAGTAGGAATGCGGCTGCAGTAGTGCTCAGAGCATGAGGGTCCCCTCTGAAGCAGATTTGTGGGCTTGTGGAGAAACTGCTCACTGGATGATGTCGGGAAAGGTTTCCACAGGAGAGGTGCAGAGCCTTCCACAGGAAGGGTGCACAGCAGATGGTGTTTACCAGCAAAGTGCCTTGAAGAAGGATTTGGGTAGGCTTGCAGTCTATGGAAAAGGGATCAGGGGAGGGGGAGATGGCTGGGAACAGATGAATGGATTTGTCCAGAAGGAGCAGATGGCTTTGAAGGTGGCAGGGTGAAGTGTGCTGTGGCAGCATGGGTCCATAGGCTAAGGAATTGAGGCAAGCTTGTGGTCTTGTGAGCAGTGAGTTGCTGGGGGAAGGACAGCCTCCTGAAAGACTGGCACATGCATGTGTGCAGCTTCCATATGGTGTGAAGGTGGTGGGGGTGGCAGGAGAGTGTACTGATTCTATTCATGGGCTAAGTGCCTCATGTTTTGGTGGGCTTGTCTTCCAAGAGGAGACCTGTTATGTGGGGGAGGGGGCCTTACCCATGAGTGGAGTGCCTCGTGTTTGGAGCTGGCTTCTAATCTTGTGAAAAATGTTGGTTTGGAAAGCAGTAGCCACCACTAAGTGGGACAGAAGGTCTCTAGAAAGGACTGGGGATGTGTTGGGAGGAGCCTTGCCTAGGGGTGACAGGGGATTGTGAGTCAAGACATTGCTGTGGTGACTGTGAGCAAAGTGGAGCCTGTTAGGGCAGGGTTGCAGCTATGCAAAAAGGCATGTTCTGTGGGGTAAGTAGAAAGCCTTGGCCTGCTGTGACCACTGCTTTTGCACAACTATTCCATTTGCTCTATGGGCCTTGTGGGCAGCAACAGTGTGATGTGTGCAGTGATTTATGTTTGAGGGAGTCTCATCTTGAAAAAAGGCCATTCCAGCAAGTAGAGAGTGGTGCCTGTGAGTGGCAGAAGCCTGCAACAATGACAAGATGCAGGAGGGATGACTTGAACTTCTGTGCATGACAGTCTTAGTTAACTACCCACCTCCCTTTCCCACAATTTAGGTTTGTTTACAGGGAGAAGTAGAACAAAAAGAAAAAAGTTAAAATCATATTATCTTACCTTCTATAGACTTTTTCAGTGCTACTTTTCTTAGCGGTCTCCTAAATGCTTAAACTGACCACCTTTCTCTGTAAAGATTTGAGACCCACTTTTAAACAAATTCACGGAAATCTGCTGTAGCTCATCTCAGATTTCAGCTTCTACACTAACTATTCTCTTCTGGCTCCCTGCTTTAGAATACGTACTTTTTGGACTATTACATTTTAATTTGTCATTTCTCTTTCCCATCCTTCTCTACTTTAATATTGTCTAGCAGAGAAACAAGCTACCCAATGCCCAGCCAGCTCACATCCCCTCTCAGCACCTACCTGTTTCTAGTCACATGAATTCAGCAGGGATTTTTGCTTGATGTTGTCTTAATGCCACAATCCAGATGGAGCCAGGAGGATAAAGCAGTGCAGTTAGGTTTTGCAAGCTGATTCTCCTAAGTTGGAAGTACTTGTGATGCCTGGAAGGCTCTACTGATGTGCTACAGCTGGCTATAGCTCCTGGGTTAGGAATCCCCGACGTTTTTCTGTGTAATGTTGGTGGTCTTTTTAGAATTTGGACTGAGACTAGTACGGGTTATAATTTAACTTGATTGGTATGAAACTACTTTCATTCCAAATACCGCTGGCTGCGCCAAGCACGCTGTTGTACTTGGGGTATTCAGAGACAGGGCAAAGGTGACTGATAGTGTCCAAATTTTTTTGTTTGCTGTAGAGGAAAAAGGTGGTGGGCAAAAGTTGAGAGGAAGAGAAGGAGGAAAATCTGACGAGTATAGTACTCTAACACTGAGATAGTATTTACTTGAGATTTAGGTTATAGGTTCATCCTTCCGAAAATCTAATAAGAGTAATAGGACTGGAGGAACTATTATGAAATGTCTTCATGCTGAATGTTGCAATTCATAACTGTATGGATTTATTGGTTTTGAGAGATACTGTGTGTTCCATTATAGCAGTTAAGAGATAACTTTTTTTTACATTAGTTTATTTTTTTATGAATGCTTAGAATTCTCTTAGACATAATTAAGAGGTTGGTGCTTGGCTGCAGCAACAGGTAAAGGCATGACCTGTCACCTGTTGCAATCACTGATTTTTAAGTTTCAGTGTTCTTAACAGTGCTATTTTGAAGACTTCTCTCTGCTGGGCTGTTACTCAGAGATGCTGTTACTCAGCTATCTGAAATGCAGACACTGATCCATTTTATTGAAATAGAGAAGTGCCCTGTGATGTGTTAAGCTTGATTCAGCCTGGTGTGGTGCACTCTGGACTGCTGTGATCTTGGCACATACTGCTAAATTTTTGTTCCACCAAAACCAGGTTTATCTTCAAGGTGGTGTTCAAGGTAGTGCTTCTGGGAGCTGTGATTGCTATGGTAATCCTGCTCATACAGTAGGCTTTTGAGTGCACCTACACTCAAGCAACTTCAGTGGCTGCAGATATAGTTGATGATACAGCAGTCAGTAGGAAGAGTTGCAATGGTTTTCTTTGACACGGATTTTTTTTTAAATTGGAACAGACTGCTTTTCTCATCCAGAGTTTTTTATCTGAAAAGGAGCTGAGTGAACAAGCTGTTGCCTACATTATATTCTTAAGGGTTTGTCTGGAGGAGGTAGAAAGTTGTAAACCAGCCCTGGAGGTCTACTCTTGCCTGTTAGGAAGACAGCAGTCTATGAATGACTCACTTGGAAGCATAGCAAAGCCAAGCTTATGAAAAGGAGATATTGCTGCTATCAGCCATCCTGTCTCAGTGAACAGTTCAGAAGTGAGGTAATTGTGTAGTTCTTGAGACACCCAGATGCTTTCCTATAGGAATCAATGATTTGCAACAAAACCCCCTTCTTCCTGGCCCAGCACAAAAATATGGGAGCTTTTACATTTTTCCTGGGATTAGGATGAAGTGTAAATTACAGAGGGCACCTTTTAAACATGTTTAAGGCAATTAAGGAATTTGTGCTATCTTTTAAGGGTGTCTTCCCTTTTCAAAGCAGAAAGTCTTCTTACTTTTATTTTGCTACCATTTTTGCTTTTTTGGTAAGGAAGTAGGCTCTCTGCTGTCTTTCTCTATAGGTGTTTTGGGTTTTTTGATACCAAATATGTTTAAGAATTTTAAGCTGATACCGAATAAGTTTAAAATAATCCTTTCTGAGTTGGGTAATGTGGACTTAGAGATTCTTTATTTTGCAGTAATATAGCTTCCACAGAAAGCTGCATTTGGGCATCTCCTATTTTAACTGAAGAATCTACTGTGTTCTGTCCTGCTTAATCTTATAGTAACTGTTGGATAAAATGGATGATTGCCCTCAAATGTATAATTTTCATCTTGACCTTTTCATACCAAAAGTAGTGACTCTTCTAAAGAGCAGTAATACTTTGTACAGCACTGTAGCCATGTTTTTGCTAGCCTGACCTTTCAGCATGTAAAAGATTGCAGGAGCCAACAGAAACACCAAATAAGAGACAAAATTTTGTATTCATAGTTACAATTTTTTGTGCTTGATTAATGATATTTACATTGCAGTTAAACATATATTTCATAAACATAAATTTCATAACAGATACTGCAGATTCAGTGATGTGCTATAATTATGGATCAAATCTCTAGAATGTGTTTAGTTACATGTTTAGAAAGCAATGGACTCTGCCTACATCTCCAGATTATTTCTCTTGCCTTTGCTAGTAGCTGCAATGTAATGTGAGCAGTAATAGCAGAGATAATAAGAGTACACAAGGAGGAAAATGTGTGTAAAGCACACACCAATTTTACCTTTCTGTTGTTGTCTCTCTTCTTTACTAGGATTCCTTTAGTTGTACATTGAATTTGAAAGACTCTAAAACAGACATCATAATGTTTTCTTAATGGTTGGAGTGCTGTGTTTGCTGAGGTCTGTCTGAAAATGGTGCTTGGTAACAAGGTTCAGAGGTTTTTAGAATAACAATAGTGACTGGTGGCCGCACATTTGAAGACAATCGACTTTCTCATTGTGAAAGATAAAGTGACTGCTATAAGCACTTCTCTGCATAAAACTTTTCTATTGATCCTAAATGGTGTCTTGAAAATGTCCCACTAGAGAATAATAGGACGCTTTTTTGTGAATAGTTACATTAAAATTTTTCCATTTGTTTATTTTGATTCAATTTATCAGCTTCATTTTCTTTCTATAGAAAACCTAGTGGGACTTCCACATTTGACTCCTTCAATTCTGTAAAATATATCCTTATAACTCACAATACAAATTCAGAACAGTGTCCTAAATTATTGTCTAATTCACAGCTGATCTTATAATCCTCAAAATATTTTCCAGAGTGATTGTTGGCATAGAGCTAAACAAGATTAAGTGTTGTTCATAATGGGTCACTTCAAAGTTGTTTTGATTTTTTCAGTGTGTTGTGTATTGTTTTTAAAGCCAAGTGTTATGGTTTAGCCCCAGTTAGCAAGCCAGTGCAGGCACCTGCTCACCTGAAAGGTGGAGCTGAACCACTCTGTCACTCATAAAATAAAACAGTTCATCAGACTTACTAGATGTAGTTTAATACCCCAAAACTCAGAGCAAGTAAAATTCTGGTAGGCTGAAATACCCTGTAATGTACATTTTTATGCATGAGCAATTTGTTCCCATGAAACACTTCCCAGGCAAGATTTTATCTGGTATCAAGCAGCCTGAATGAAATTCTGAATGAAATGTGGTCAGCTTCAAGGATAGAAGTAGCAGGTGAAATATGACAATGAAGTAAATGCATGTTCATATATTTTGGGTAGGAAAGTGTTTTTGATTTTTTTTTTACTGCACAACACTTACTTTAGATTCTACTTAGAAGGAAAATTTGAAGTTCCTTAAGAGTAATGGAAAGGTGAACATTTTTCATAACCTGTAGTACTAAAATATGGAGTATTTTACATAATTTGGACAAGGGAAAATAAGAAAGCTCTGAGTCCAGCAAAAAGGCAAGATCTTGTTAGCTTTTAGAAGGCTTTATCTATGCCCAGGTGTTTGCTTGTACTCCCTGCACAACTTTACACTCAGATAAATACAGTGATGTCATCGTCTATGGGCCATATCCCAGGCTGCCAAGGTAATTCACCTGGCTTGCACCCTGCTTTTGACCATCCAATAATTTCTTGGCAAAGGAATGAGCCACAGGCCAAATCCATATTGTGATGCTGCTTATTTGACAGAGTCTTGACCTTCTCTCCCTGCCAAAGACCAACATGAATTAGCAAAGTGTTTTGAGATCTGTGCAATAAGCATATCTCTTCTGAAATGTGCTGTGACTACTGTATATATCTAGCAGTTTGTGACATGATGGGAGAAAAACTGAGGTATATTATCCTAATCTCCATAACTGGAAACTATAGCAGGAAGGTGGGTTCCCTTTTATTATATTAAACCTGTGTTCACAATAAGAGAACGTACCTCCTCAAAACTCCTGAGGTGGGGAGGGTGTGCAGAAGTTATACACATCTAATAGCAGGATAACTAACATTAAAAACTTTTTTTTAGACTAGAGTTTTATTCTGAACCAGATTTTTAATCTGCTTCTAGCATTTGACCATCAGTGTCAGAATTGCACCATAAACTGGAAGCATTATTCTTAATCCGGATTATAAAAAGACGGATGCCAGGGAAAGGGAAGTTGCATTAATGAAGATGAGAAGAAGCTTTAAGGCCAAGGAAGCTGCTACTGCCTTTCACCTAAGTCCATGCACTGATCGTGTGCTATTGAACATATTTGGAGGCTGAAGGCCAGAAGGATAGTTCCAGGACAAGATATGAGGACAAACACCAGCCAAGTGAGGTGCATAGGATAACCCCAATTTGTGGAAGGCACAGGTTGTTGTTCTAGGTGATGCAAAAAATTGAAGGAAGGCTGCTTCTCTGTCTCTCCCTTCTGGTTTAGACCTCCTTTTCCTTAAAGACTGAAAGTCTAATTTATGCTTGAGCTTAGTGAGAAATTTTGGAAAATAAAATACATAGACATGACCTTGAAAGTTAATGTTTGAAAGCATGCCCAATTACGGTCAGGGTTATCATGAAAAGTTACGTCTACTGAAATCCTTTGCTGCATTGTTTTTAAGCAGGCGTTTGTTAACTTTCCAGGCATACTTTTCATATCCACTTGGCTTTTAATATTTCACTTGATAATACATACTGAAACGCTTGTCAGGCTTATTAGGATCTTGGTTGGTTAGTTTAAAGCAAATACAACTAAATATTTATAAACCTTCTTGCAGATAAAAAGGAAATGGTGCAATATACACACCATAGCTGCCTTGTTGGTCATCAGTTTTTTCTGTGCTTGGAAGTGTGTGCATTTCTTGAACATGCTGTAACTCATCGCCATTCTACATTGGTGCAAATTCCTGAAAGTCAAGCAAGCATGCTTTTTAAACAGAATCCTTGGCAACAAGAAGAAAGGAAAAAAAATCCAAAGGGCTTATTTTTCTAAAGATTGACAGAGGCTACAAGTTGAGAGGTGAATCAAGTAAGCTGGATAACATCCAGAAAGTGCGATTAAGAAGAAAGGAAAGAATCCTAGGCTCAGGCAGCAGAATGATAGAGTAATTTTCTAGGACTTAATAGCGTGACATCAGTGAGCCTTTTAGTTCTGTCTGCCAGTGTATTTATTTCCTTTCTAACTTAAGTTCAGTTTGTTTTACTTTTAATTCTGTCCCCAGCAAAAGCATGAGTCACCTCTTGCAAATAGATCCATGTTCCAGAACACTGCAAGTTTTTATACATGAACTGCATGGTTTTCAAAGTCGAGAGAATGCAAAACAAACAAGTTCTTTAGAATATACTTGAGCTGCTGTTGATCACTAAATAGTTGCAGCCAGATTCTTTGCTGATGCAAATGGGTATAACCTCCATTTATTCCAAGAGGGCTGTGTTGAGCCTTTACAATACAATAAGGTACTGGGTAGAGAGCTGTTACCATCCCACAATCAGGTTTTGTTGAAAAGAAGCCTTGCTAAGTTTTCTCTTGAGGCCCTATAGTACTGCTTGCAACAGGCTTCAATAAATGCTGCTGAATGAATAAAATAGCTTTAATTTTCCTCTGCTCAGTGTGTATTGTCAGCCTGGTCAGTACTACCAGTCACTTGAAATTAGGTTCCTCGTTTACTGGAGAATCAATAAAGCTGTAGAGCACCAGAACCCTGAGAAAAGCTCTGTTTCCTGTACTTTTATAACCAGGTCCAGCATGAAGAGTCAATAGCAAATGTCAGCTCAGAAGAGATGGAACAGGAAACGTCCAGCTCTAGGACTGAAGACTAAACAAGTGTTAGATTTATTATGCATGCACTGGCTGCTTATTGCTGTGTGGTAGAATGGTCAGAGATAAAAAAAATGTTGTTGATAAAGAAGACACCATATCAGGGTTGCCTGTGAAGGAGTTATATTTTCAGTTTATTTAAAAGGAACAAAAGGATGTAAAGAAAATTTTATTGTATATATGTTTGCTTCTATTGAAAAATCACATGTTTAAATGTCAGTAATTTTTCTGGCTTTACCAATATACGGAATTTTATTCTATTAAATTATTATATTTTTCCCATATGTGCAGCATTTGGGATATATAATACGTATATGTGGAAGACTGTCAAAATTAAACATGCCACTCATAATTTATCTGAATTTTTATGCTACCTAAAATTTTTAAAATTTTTTATTTTCACATATCTATAAGCAATGAAAATCCAAGAGCCTTCTAGTGCTATAATATTAATTTACATATGCTAATTTTATGGGTTTACTATATACTATGTAGTATCATTTTGCCTGTATTTTAGAGGAAGGCTGAAATGATGAGAAAAATGACAGTGGAAGAAACCTTCTTCCTCCCTCACCTTTTTCTAGTGCACAGGCATTTACAGCAAGATGATGGCAGTAGATATATTCTAATAATAGATATATTCTAATATAATTCTGATGTTAATTTGTATGTTCCTAAATATTTAACTTGATTTCTTTATTGATGACTTTGAAGACCTCTACATGATGAACACTATAAGACAAACAATGTTGATGGGTCTTGACATTTGTAGTCAGAGCAGATCAGATCTTGGACCCAGAATTTCTGACAGAGAGAACAGTCAACTGAAGCCCTCATTTCAGGACATTAAGAATATTAACAGCTTTGGCTAGTTAAATTTAAGCACTATATAACTTATGCCCTCTTCTAGTTTATATAGAGGTCTGCAGAACTGAAAATACCACACTTTAGGTCGTTTTGAATTCTCACCTACTGCCAGACATTGAAAGGGGTATTTATTTCTCCACCCTGGGCTACTAGCACAATACAAATAGGTTACAGCAAAAATTCCAGACTCTGTTTGAGCAGATGCTAACCCCTGATTTCAAATGAATCACTATATCCTGCTCCTGCTGGAATAAAACCAACTACATTTAAAATCTAAATTTGAATATACAGAGGTAGACTACCTCTCTGCACCAATTCATTTGAGTTTACTGCAGTATATCACAGTCTCAACTATATCTGTTTAAATGCATGCTTAATAATGTTTAAATGTATAAATAAATGCGTTGGCATCTCATCAGCACTGTGTAAGCATATCAGTTAAGGCCCATGGCTTTCTAACAGTATTAGACATAGAAAATATTTTCCTGTATCACATATAAAGTAAAGGAGACCCTGAAATTTGCTTTCGTTGTAAGTGGTACCTTTGGTGCTTTCCTTTAATCAGACTCAGATTTGACCAAGTGAAAATGCATTAAAAGGAAACTCAGTTGGCCTGGTCTCTTTGAAATGGATCATGTGAAGTCACAGTTGAAGATGGAGGAAGGACCTCTGAAGACTATTTAATCAAACCTCTGTGCAAAGGCAGGTCATATATAGCAGCTTGATATTAGCCATGTCCAGTCTGGTCTTGAGTATCTCCAAGGATGGAGACTTTATAACCTCTGAAATCTTTTCCAGTGTTTCATCACCCTAAGTAAAAACTATTTTGACTAAACAATTTACAATATTTCTATTTGTGTCCATCCTTTCTCTGGCTACTACTGAGGAGAGTCTGGTACAGAATCTACATGCTCCCATCAGATACTTCTCCAGGCTGAACATTCATAGTGCTTTCAAACTCTCATATGAAAAGCACTGCAATCCTTTAATTGCTTTTACTGTCCTTGCTCTGGTATGTCTCTGTCTGTCTTGTACCCAGGGAGCCCAGACTGTACACAGGGTGTCAGCAGTGCTGAGCATAGGGAGAGACCTGCCTCCCTCAGCCTGCTGGCTAATGCAACTCAAGATGTTGGCATGTGTTACTGCACAGGCTGGGTTCATCTGGTTTTCCATGAAGATCTCCAGGTTTTCCCCTGCCACACCACTTTCCATTCAAATACACTCCTATGTGCATGGGTACTTGGGGTTGTTACTCCTCAGGTGAAGGATTTTTTGCACATCCCTTGGATTATCAGGATTAGCCTTAAAAGGTATTTCTACTCAAAGACTCTGTTTTTCTTAGAGATTACATAAAGATTCAATAGCAAAATGGTTTGGATTCAGGCAGAACTGTGGGAATCAGAAAAACAAATCATGACCTTGCCAACTCCAAATGCTGCAACCTTAAATCAAAACTTGTGGGTGAGTACAGATGTAAAATGAGTTTACACAGACAGCCACTTTATCCTAATTTCACCATGTATTTCCCTATTTCTTCCTACAAAATGCAGTTTGCAGGTGAGGGCTGGTAGTTTTATACAAAGGGCCTCTTCCAGATTTTATTTTCTAAAATTATTTGTGCAGTGCTGCAAGTGGGTGGCACTGGTGGTATGTACTGTTGGAATCTTGCCTTGACCCTGCCAAAATCCATTCAAGCAATGATCTTTGACTACTTCTTTCCAAACCACATGATGGGCTTTTGGCTTCTACAAAGGTTGTGTTTATCCAAAACCACCCTTAAAACTCAGTCCAAAAAAACCCAAATTTCCTGTTTAGGATATCTAAAATCAGCTTCTTATGATTGTTTTGCTTTTTCATGCAGCTGTTGGTCATGAGCTTAGGCTACGCTTCCAGTCCAAATTATTAGTTGCAATGTCACTGTTCTCCTATCCCTGCTGGCCATGTGTGTACATGTATCTATGTTTTCCCTTTTACTAATGCTTGATCCAGGGTAGTAATACAGTCATAAGTGACAGCTGTCTTTGCTGTATGTCATTGCAAGACCATTTGAAGCATCAAAATGAAAGTTAAAGAGCTTAAAAGCCAGCTAGTTTTGCAGGTTGCTTTTGCCACAACATATATATTTATTGCAATGACAGATTTCTTGAGATCTTGAGTAGCTGAGGAAGACTGAATATGGCTTCATTGCTATGAAGAAATTAGATGATTGTTCTTATCTTAGGGCCCTGAATTCTTTTCAATGCATTACACTTGACAAAAGCATGATAGGTTTGGTTAAGCAGCAAAGCTGCAGAAAAACTTGCTGATCAATAAAAAAATGCAATAAAAATTCATAAAATACTGTACAAGTGACAAAAAATTTGATTGTTATATTGCTCTGTCTTCTGCAGGTAAATGTGGTATCAAAGCTCTGTGAAAGCATCGTTTTGAGACATTCAAAAGTAAAAAATAACAATGGTGCCAAGAAAACTGAAATGGCAAAGCAGCAGTTTAGATGCAGAGGTAGAAGCTGTCGCATTTTTAACTAGTTAATGGGCTGTATTTACTTAAGTTATAAGTAAACAGCATGAGCCTGTCTTTACAGCATAAGTCTTATCAGGGTAATTTTTCAGAGTACTCACTTAAAGTTGATGTGCTTTGAAGTTGGGGGTCTGTGACTCCACCCCCTTAATGGACTGTGGTTGTAGGAGGGTTCTTCACAGCACAAGGTTGATAGTGAAAAGAGGTGGTGACAGGTCATCTTTTAGCATCTCAGGGACTTGCCAGGGATAACTGACTGGATTGCCCACCACACTCAGCACTAGAAAGGTTCCCTGCCCCTGGTTCTTGGCCAGTCAGTGCAGTGAGGCAGCACTTTGATACACTCTGCAGTGTCCTGAACCTTTCCATTAGACATGCTCTCCTGCCTTTCACACAGGAACCTCAGCACATCTTCCCCTCTCTTTCCTAAGGATTCTGCTTCAGTCTGTGATGGAGATACAAACCTAATAGTTCACAAAAGAAGTAAAGTACATCAAAAGCAAAATATCCCCATAAAATGGCAAACCCTAGAAGAAGATACATCTGTATGTGTAGGTTGAAGTAAATATAAAAGACTTATATCCAACTGTGCCTATAGTGCCTAGCTTGTTTGCTTGTTTCTTTTACTGAAACTGAATATCCATGGCAGTGCATTAGCTTTCCCATTCAATATCATTTGACTGGAGCTCAGTGAACACTTCGGCCATAATTTTTGTCCATTCTTTGAAATAGCATTTGAAAGTAACTTCATAGGGATGAGTGACTTAAGCTGGTAGTGTAATGACTCCCCATGACTAAATTAGTGAATTTATTATGCAGTGAAATAAGGAACATAATGTGAATACTGAAGTATAACAGCCAAATTCTACTTTTGCTCAGTTCCAGTTACAAGAGCAGGCTTTATAGAAGAGCACTGCAAAATAAGCGTGTACTGGGGAATGCCCAGGGCTGCCCAGCATTTGGTGCAGTGTCATCACTTTTTCCTATTTCACAGCTATAACTCTGCCTTTTATCTTGGCACATAAACATTTGGCAGACTTTCATTATTTATGTTTATCACAGCCCTTACGCTTTTGCATAAATCATTAAGATTGGTTTTTAATGTGACCTAGATAAACAGAATCTCATTGTACATTGTAAGGAATTCTGAGTTAGAATCCTGTTTCATGAATACCTGTATTCATAAGCTACACGAATATGACATTGATGCTTGTCACACTCAGAGCTTTCATGTTTCCAGACAAGTTTGGAAAGGTATGCATGAGAAACCTACTGCTGAGACCTGGAGTAGCAACTTTCCCATAGCATTCCTAGAATAACAGAGGAAGAAATATGAAAATCACTTCAAACCCAGACACTTTGGACACAGCTTACAAATTAGTCTTTTTGGCATAAATCCTAGTTCAATAGCTTGATTATTCAACTGTAGTTTTGCACTCCTGCTACAAAAGGAAGGAATTTCAAGCACGTTTTTTGTGAGCTGCTTACAAGCCCTCCCCTATGAACCCTGGACCTTTTTCTTAACTGCAGCAAAGCAGGCTGAGAACAGTGTGCTGGAATAGTTTTTAAATGTTAATGAATAATATGATTACTTTATTAGAGAACCCTTCTGTGATGTGTTTCCAGTCACTGTTCAGGAATGTATTTATGCACACAGTGTTTTATTTGCTTAAGAGAACTAATAATTTTTTTTGATATCCTTTGACCTTCCTCCCCCATTCCCCCTTTTCAATTTTCAAGTTGTTGATGGAAAACTTCTGTGAAACAAAGCAGGATAACTGGCAGAAAACAGTGTTCTAATGTCTGCTATAAGTATTTTTGAAGAGTCACGTTCTATTCTGTATCCAAATGATTAAGGAGATTCTGTCTATGTAACAGCATTAATCACTGCTTCAATTATGTCCCTGAACTGCTTCCAGAATTCTGATATCTTATTTCTTCATCTCATATTACATATGACAGGGATGAAAAGTGTCTGTATAAAAGAACCTATTCTGGTTTCTGGTATATATAAAACCACAATCCTACTTATATCTAGCATTAAGAATCTGGATAACATTCTCATTTGTGGAGAGAATAGAACAACATTGATTGGAATAATTCAGGCATTTTTCTTTAAAGCAGGTTTACAACTTGAAAAACTGTGCTGTAAATTAGAACAGCTCATCCAAGCAGCTGTAAATTGCATGACTAGCACTTACTCAGCAAATGACTTCCTGTGGACCTCACTGACCTTGTCAATACTGTGAGGGGCATGGATGCAGATGGAGAGAAATTGCTTTTGAATAGCTGTACAAACAAGCATCTCTGTAAAAAGGAGGCATGAGATAACTTAAAAACACATGAGAATTTTTAAAGCATAGAAAGATGTAGCGGTTTCACATTCACCTGCTCGCCTGCTCACACCAGGCGAGAGTGTAGTGTAGTGGTTTTATGAGAATAAGGATTAAGAGAAATGCAAAACAGGCCTAAACTTCAAAGATAAAAATAGTTTATTAACAAAAGACAACAGAATCAAAATCAACCCCCAGGTGGTTTCTTCTTCCTCCCCCCAGCCCCTCACCCATGATGGTTCCTTTCTCCCACCTCATTTATCTTCCTTTACCACCATCCTTCTCACCAACAACACAGAGAAACAAACTTAGAAAACCCCTGGTCAATTTACCACTCTTGAAATAGGCTTTCATCAGTCCAATTGGAAGAAGAGTCTCTCTTGTCTCACCATGGAGA
>VZTR01019311.1:155286-190662 GCA_013400775.1 Chaetops frenatus
AGAATCCAGGAAGGAGAAAAAAAAGTTGTTGTCCTTTAAACCACAACAAAAGAACATACAAAAACTTTCTGTATCTTCAGTGTTCTTGATCCACAGCTTCATTGCTTGCCTCACTGTTTTTTGTTTAAAGCTATAATTTTAATAATAATTCTTAAAAAAAAATAAATCTCAGTTTTTTTGGATGAAAGGTTATTCATTAGCTGTCATATTTATGTAAGAACTTGCAGCTGTCAACTTAATTGGACTAACATGAAAAATAAGGCTTTCTTAGCCCAAAGTTTTACTCCTAATGTAAGGTCAATTTCAAGCCAAGCTGAGTTTTTCTGAGAATCTAAATTTATGTTGCAGTTGGCAATACTGGAAAGATGTGCTGCTCTGCACTAGATTCCTTTCTGTACTTGGTTAATGAAGACAAATATTATATTGAAAAGACATTATTTCAAGGCATAACACTTATTTTAGCTTTAAGGTCCTGGATTCTGTGAAATTTACCTTTTTTTTTTTTTTTTTCTCCTAAGAACAGTTTGTAGCAAAAGTTTATCCAGGTAACTCAATAGACAATTAAGATAAGATTTGAACCCCTTAATTTTTAAGTTTGTAAATATTTTGTCTCCCCCCATAATTTTTTTTTTTTTTGCTGTTCACCTCTGAACTTGTCTACAAAGGAGACGGGTTACAGAACTGTACTGTGAACCATCTTGCTTCTTGACAGAAGTGATTCTATTAGCAATTTCTGCCTTGGTAGCAATTATATAGAAATTATTTGGAAGTTAAACAGCACAGCTCAAGGAAGCACCATTTGACTCAAACAGTTTTGCTGTGAACTTAGATGTGTCCAACCATTGTGACTTGGGCAAGACAGCTCAATGCTGTTGCACACCCTGAAGTGTTCCTGGACTATAGAACTTGCAAGGACTGTAGAACTCGTACTGTGGATCTTTTGCAGATTTTTTTGACATTTCAAATCAGCACTAACGCTATGGTAATGTCCAGAATTTAAGGCTGTCAGGCACTCTACAAATTCAGATACTCTCTGTGCTAAACGACTTAAAACTTAATTCACACAATACCTGCCTGTAACAGTCATTTCAATGGAACATGAGAGAATGGAGAAAATAGCAATACAATAATCTGTTTAAGGAAGCTGTTAAGGCCTTGGATTTCATGGTCAGTTCACTTTCAATATAGATGGGAAAAATCTCATGGAAGGAACTGATTTGGAAAACCAGTTCAATTCTAGGCTGTTCACTCCTGGCTGCACACACAAATACAGCTGATAATATGCAGTATATCTGCAGGTGCCCATGTTTGCTCTAAAAATGGAAAGCAAATTTCATCTCCACCTATAGCATAGAGAAAATGATAAAAGGGCAGTAAAATAGGCAGCCCAGGCTTACAATGTAGGGGAACATCAAAGGAAATTTTTTTATGATCTGCATACTATTTGCAACATACTTTGCTCTTACCCTTATCTGAAACAAAACTAATAACATGACTTCCTACTGACAATGTTTAGAACAAAAGTATTTTATCAAAATTATTCATCACTTCTGTCTTCAATTCAAGTCTTTCTAGATGCAGAAACCTGTACTGAAATTTAAGTACAGAAATGTTCCACTACCTATACAGCCAATTCAAAACAACTTATCATTACTGTGTGTGAATAGATTTTACAGCTGGCTTTGATTACCAGTGTAAAAGTCTAGATTCCAATCCCAATTGTTCCTACATTGAGAATTTTCACACTTGGTGCTCTGATCTGCTTGCTTCTACAAATCAGCACAAGAATTCAGAAAGAAAAATGAGGTCAAATGCATTTTGGTAAGGCATATATCCTCATGGCAGGAAGTAAATTAAGCTGATAGGAGAGAACTTAGCTGAAACAGAAGAGAAATTCTCAGGTGCTTTGTCTGTTGTCAAACAAACTTCTAAGTACTTGCAGCTTTCTGGTTTGGTGTTTTGCTGTTGTTCATTTGTTTGTTTGTTTTTAAAATAATTGTATTTAATCCACCACCAGAAAATCATATTAATAGTTTGTGGGCAGTGTTGGCAAAGGTTAAGGCTTGTATCTTAGGGATAATAAGCCATGTATTTTAGGTATCTCAGTCCTGTTATAATGACGCACCTCTGAATTTTATAGGTTGTAGTCTGTTATAAAACTGTTAAAGTGCAGTTCTGTCCATATGTTTCTCCTTATGTTATTTGGATAAAATTCTGGTAAATTCAGTGGCAGAAGCAGGCAGCTTAGGAGTATTGATTGAAATACACATACAGGTTGTGATCCTGGCATTTTTTCTTTTTTTTGTCTTTCTTTTTTTTTTTTCTTTCTGGTTTTCCTTTTTTTTTTGGTTTCCTCTGTTTTTTCTTCAGCTGAATAAAATGATCCATTCTTATGTGTACTAAATGTTCAGTTACTAGGGATGAGACTGTGGAATTTCTTGTAATTCTAAATTTAGTTCTACAAAGTGAGCCATGCCAGCCATGTAGCCCTGATTCCGAACCAGTTGCAGGATCGGTTACACGTTTTCCATAAGGAACTTTGGACTTCATGAGCTACTTTCAGGGTTTGTACCGATTTCTTAATAGAAACCAACCGGTTCGTTTGCATTTTTTCAGAAAGTTACTGCTGACATCTAGTGGTGTTCTTTGAGAATACTAAACCCTGACAAATTTGACACTTTCATGAGGAAGTGCAACTGCTAACCTGATACTTCGATGCTGCCTTTTCAAAATAATAAAATGTGATATTTCCTGTTATAAACAGCTTTCTTTGGGAGGGGAATAGTGCCAAAAGCACCAATTGCAGCTCTATGCTTTTGAAATTATTTTACTCTCTTATACAGAAAAAGTGTTTTAATGCATTCCTCCTAATATTCTTATAATTAAAGTACCTAAAATAAAATATTTATCATAGTCCTGTTATTAGGCCAGTTGCTAAATAATGCAGTGCAAAAACATTTAAAACTATTCTAGATCCATAATTTCTGTATCAATCTATTTGTATTTCAACTATTAGCCATAACAAAGCACTGGCAAATAGTTTCAGATCTCAAAATCTCAAGGAATTTCAAGAAACCTATCCAGCATTTGCTTATCTATTTGGCCAGGTAGTACTATATGGGATCAAATCTGCTGTCTTTTCTGCCTCCTATGGTTTCTCTAAATGAAAAGCTCATTTTTTGTTTCAGTGCTTTTAATTTAAGGTTTTGGTTTGTTTGTTTTTTTTCCAATACTGTTAACACAAGGAGTTCAAATCAGAAGAGGTGCATAATATCCAGGGTCTGTTTATAAAGTACAGCAAGAGAAATCACTTCCAAAGTAGATTCTTAGCAGTTAGAGAAACTTCAATTATGTAGTTTGGAGGACACAAATGACTGTTTTGAGACACTCTGGCTGATGCAATATACACATGCATTTGTTTTCATTACAGGTACATATATTAGGTAAACAGATTAAAGATGCTGAACTTCAATTGAAGAGAAATTAATTTGATTTATGGTCATCTTCATATAGATAGATGACCCTGATTTTACAAAGTGTTTCCTAGTGTGATCAGGAGTGATCTGACATGAAGAACATAATACAACACCTAACTCGTGTGGTGTAATTAAAAGGAAAAATTATTGTGAGGTCACTGTTAGGCAACACAACCTATGTACTTCATTTCCCCAATATGGGTTATACTTTTTGCTTGACATAGCCATGCATGCTGTACCATGTTACTTAGATATACTGAGACTTCATTTTTCACCTAAATTCCAGGATGTCCAAAACATTGGAGCTATTAACTAGACAGATGCATACAATGGCAGAATTATAATTTTAGACTTCATCCCTGAACAGTTAATAAGAAATTTCTGATGAGTTGTGTTTATTCAATTGGGTAGTATTAGGTGAAAGATGTAAGAAGCTCCTACTGCCTAATATATGACCTTCAGAAGGTCAGTCTATGTTGTAAATTTAAACTGTTAATGATTTCTGTGTGCAAATCCTGTGTGTACATGTGTACATGGTCAAAAACAGTATAAAAATGGGAGCCCAACATTGTAAAGAAGTTGCATTAAGGTTGAAGCAATCAAATAAGGAAGCATTGCAAAGGGAAGGGCTCCAAGGAAGCTAGAACACAGGCATGGTGTTTTGGATAAATATATGTTCTGCATTTACTTTAGGAACATCTTTAGTAGTGATGTCAGGGCAATGAGCTGCAGGCTGGTGAAACCAACCAAATCTTTCTCAAACCTTTCAGCATGCAAGACACATGCAGAAACTGCTGCTTCAGAAGGTTTCTAGACAGTCCAGAAAACAGTGCTTGGCAAGTTCCCCCTTTTTATTTTCCACTCTGTATTGCTTCTACAGACTGTAATGCTACAACATTAATGTAGAAGTTTTTCACAGAGCTTTTTAATGCTCTTCTCATAATTTCCTGTTGCTGTCTGTCTCTTTACACTTGCTTTCTCCTTAAGCTTGCTTTTTCCAGATGAGTAGCCCTGCTTTCATCATTCAATAAGCAGAAGACAGAATTGAAACCTTAAATAAATAATAAACTAAATCTGTGATTTTTTTTCAGACTATCTTCACATCCAGAAAAATAAAAAATCCAGTTTTCATTTGATTTTTTATTGATCAAATGAAAGACGTCTATAAACTTGCCTTTCAAAAACAGTTTTTGACTTTGCATAATGTGAATGACATTATTACAACCAATAGATTAACAAATTACATGTTTGCATTTTCCTTTTTTGGAGAAATAGAACACAGGGATTCTAAAATCTCACATTCTTCTGCTAAAAATAGCTTTAGTTTCCTGAAAAAGTAATACCTTAATCTCTCTTTTGTTGAGCAACCCAGCAATTCAAATAAGTGTATGGTGTAATATCTGTAAACCATGAGCAAGCTATCAATTGACAGGAGGCAATGTCTTGCTTCATGTGACAATTTTTCTAATAACTCTTGGCACTGCACGTATTATGGACAAGTCTATAAGAGTTTTTTTTTATTGCAGGATGCTACCATTGTCAATGTATGTTCTCACTCCTGTACTTTTCCTGTGCAATATTCTCTTTGCTTTTCAATTTGTACTGCAGGTTTGGTGTTCCTTGCATTGTAGGTGGTGTTTTGTGGTCTGTGGCAGTGGCCTGTGCAGATGTTTGGCAGATCCTCTTGATCTAGACTGTCTGTCAAAGCAGGAAGCAGATCCCAAAGACACAGACTGTCACAGGTTTTATTTGGCCGTGTTTCTTGGCAAGATTTTCTGCAGAATGTAAAATCATCTCTTGCAGAATCTTTCTAGCTCTCATATCCTTTGTTAATTAACAATGATTAGCAATTGGTTGTATAACACAAGGCTTCAAATGGATATTAAACACTCATTAGACAGATTTAAGAAGTCTCTGTGGTGACCTTCAATCGTCAGGTCATCTTGCATATTTCCTGTGTTATTAGCAGTGAGCAATAAATCCTTACTTCTGGTAAATTAGGTCAGAATTCACCCAATGTAACCTGCTGTGGAGCAAGATGCCAGTCTTGGATGGAATTTTTCTGTATGCTGTGTTCTGATCCCTGGTTGTTATGCTTCTTATGTTTCTGTGTGCTGGGGTGGCCTCATTACTGCAGCAAGGACTCATATTTTAAGAGGATAAACACTATATCTCATTTTCTGTTGCCTGCATAGATGCACAAAACACTGCAGGATTTCTTCCTGCCTTTACTGCCCATTTATATTATCCTCAAGCACCCCCTGATACTTTAGAAAATAGAAACCCAACAGGTAACCAGTTTCCAATGCTACAGACATTCGGTTGTGCTGAACAGTGGTGACTCACACTTCCTTAACATTGCTCTGCAGTTTTACTTTCCCTAATTCAAATTTGTTGGAATGTTATGCTGTTATTTCATTAAATTCCCCACTGGGTCAAAATTACAGCCAAGTTATTGGCACATTAGGTAATTAAATCCACTTATCAGGATGGTTAATGGAGAACAGCAGAGCTATTACTGTGCAGAGGAAAATATTTATATGCAAAGGCCTATTTGTATTTACAAATGGTTCCAAATTTATTTTGTATGCTCAAAGGCAATAAGCTGTAGGCAAGAAGAAACTGACCTCAAGGAATGCATTTTGTGCAATATAGTAAAAGAATTGTAATAGTCTCTAGCTTCAAGACATTGAATTGGGCCCAGTGCTTTCCAATTTGTTTTTAAAATATTTTCTTGAATTTCAAAAATTTTGATAGATAAATTTCTGTCCAAAATAGTAATATTTCCACTGCTTACATAAAACTTGACATACTAATTAAATAAAATTGTAAATGTGTACCAACGGCTAAACCTAGTATTTTATTTAGCCAGTTACAATAAGACACACTTCTCTATTTTCTGTGCCCTTGTTCTGGCTAGGAGAAGGAATTGAAAGATATTGTTCCATGCTTTATTTATAGATAAAAGTTTTCACATTCTTAATCTTAGAAAAACAACAGATGTGTAAGGTCAGCAGATGAATTTGATAATAACCTAACACACAGGTCCTCATATTTCAATCTAACAAGATTATAGTTAAAGCCTGATATTTTTGTTAGCAGTTATGATTGTCCTTAGTTTTTTTTTTTTTTCTCTATGAACAATTTTCTAACTCTCTCTGTTCATCTTGCAGAGAGAGCTACAATGGCACTGTAGACAATGGACCTAAAAAACTGTTGTTTGGATTCCAATAGCTGTTGTGTTCACTGGGATTCAGAATGAAAAGTAGAAATTTTAAACATCTGTAGAAAAAAAGGGTTTTTTTAAGAACATTGAATCATGGTACTTCATCCTATACTTTCACTGAGTTAATAATTTTTTGTGTTGTATTTGTTACATTTAAGATTACATAGGTCATATTTACCACTACTAAAATAAATTCTAAGATGTCCAAATTTAATGAGGAAGTTGAAACTATTTGGTATTTCTTCTTCAAAAACTTTGTCCAAGTAGTTGTTCTCCAGATACCAGAAAACATCTGGTTTTATAAGGACTGTTACAATTTATTTGGCTATCCTGCTCAGACAACTCAAACTCAGTTGGTTTTAGTAGTTAATAGAAGGCAAATTAAAAAAAGTTGCATTGGGAAAAATGTGTGAATATACTTGAATTCTTCACAGTAAAACTAAGCATTACCAAAAATCCCACAGAGTTAGGTAGAATACACAGAACAAGGATAATCTATGTGAAGTCCATGTAAACAGTGATATTTCCAGAAGGTTTGCTATCAATATTCACTGCATTTAAAAGCATGCTCATGATCTGCTTACTACCTTGTAAATGAAGCTAGATGTAGCAACCTGTGTATATGGCTGTTGTGATACATCTTAGAAACCATTTAATACCTGGCAACTGAGAGTATCTCCTTTTATTGCACTGAAATTTGGTAGGTTTTAAAATATATTTATTTTCATGAGGAAAGAACAACCTGAGAAATAACTTATTGCTACTGTTTCCATATTTTCACGAGAGATATTAGAAATTAGGTGTGGAAAAGACATGTACTTGGGCCATTGTAGAAAAGCAATTTTGGAACACAAAGTCAGCTGTCAGCACAGCCAAATACTTTTTGGAAATGAGGAATTTAACAGTATGGACTATCTGACTGTGTTTTCTGTTATTTACTTTTGTGCATCGTACCTTCTGTGAGCTCAAAGAGAATATGAGCATTTAGGGGCTTGAGGCCACAGTGATTCCTCAGGAAAAAAATCAATGCAGAAAGACACTGGATATAACTGGATAGAGATTTTAGTATTTGGAAAGCTAAAATGCAGCTGTGGTTCTTTTAAATAAGCTTACCTTCAGAAGCCAGATTACATTACCTTCAAAGCATAGTGGGAAAATATTTCTAAAAGTGGTAGGCTTGTCCTAATGTTTGTTCTTTGTGTTGCAAGCATGAGTGTAAATTACATGATGGAATTTCTCCTTTATTATTAAAGTTTGCTGTGTTCACGGTGAAACCACTTGACATAGGAACCACTGTATGTGACCTGTGTTGGGATATAGATTTCCTGTTGGAAATCTACTGTGAAAACATGCATGACAATGTACCAGAAAAAGGAGGAACAACAAAAAAGGAAGGGATTCTGAAACCAGACAATTAAATACTGTGAGGAGATGCTTTTAAATAGAAACTATTGCAAATCAAAAATGTTTAATAGACATGCTTAATTGAGAAATCTGGATAAGAACAAGATTTTAGGAAGGCTGTCACCTTCTGGGGAGAGTTCTTGGAGGTACAAAAACATTTCCACCACACAAGAATATCTAAGTCCTAAATTCTAGCTTCTTTACTACTTCCTTATGAAAAAAAGCTAAAACATTTAAGAGCAATGGTTATATATACATTAATCCAGTGCTGCAAACATGAAACATTGAGAGACCTCTTTTATAAAATGGTGGCATAATGAAGTGAAATGTTTTGACTTTCTCTAACCCTGTCTAAAAGGTTAATTTAAAAGTTACTGACTTCTCCTTTGTCTGGCTCCAGGATTCTCTCTTTGGGATTAGAATTCCCTGGATGAAAAGTAAAAGCATTGACAAAACAAGTGTTCTAGTATTGATGTGTCCTTTCTGGAGCAGTGGAAGATGCAGAGAAAAGGGTTGCAAAGGCTGCCTTTGTAACTGTCCCAATAAAGAGAGGAGAGGTGGTGTTTGAACAGGAATCCATCCTAGAGCTGAATTCTCAGTTCTCTAATTTGCCTCCTGGCTAGGCTAAGTAAAGCAACCTACCTGCAATGAAATGACCTTTTGTGAATGCTCTTACAGGCCAGAATATTTCAGATACCTGTTCTGCTCAGGTAATGTGACCTATTCTGCAGTTGCAGTTGACCTTTACAGTCAATGCAAGACATAAGGAAAGCGTACACCATGGTGTGAAAACTGATGAGTCAATGTTGTACTTTATCTCTGCATGTTCACTGGCATTTTCAATGTTACTTCCAGGTAAAAAACACTTTAGTCAGAGCCACTGCTCTTGGCTGGCTACTAGATAGCTTAAATCCCAAACAGTAGCTGGAGTTCTCAGCTACCTGCCCAGGTCACATTCCCTGATTTTATTCACAAACTTTTTGGGTTTTTTTTATTTCACTGAAGGAATTTTAAAAAAGAAATGCACAGTAGAAAATTCTTCTGTCTTTGAGGTTTGGGAGGATGCTAATGAACATATTCTGCCTGTGAATCCTCACATACTCTTTTCCACTTTTGTGTCAACAAAAAGCTAATGTAATTTAATTTTTACATCCTGTAAATTAGCAGTATTGACTGAGCAGCCTTAGAGGAACTATTGCACCCAAAAGTCATGTGACCTGCTAGATACTTCAACAGTACAGTTAAACTTAGCCAAATTCATGTGATCACAAGAGAAGAAGCATCTATTCTTGTCTCAGGAGGCAGATCCAAGCTAACTCTGTCTGCCACACTGTCCTCCCTTCTAGCTGCCTTGATGCTGCAGGAAGTCCCCTGTCAAGACTTGACTGACATCTTCAGTGTTCAGGTCTGCTCTTTCCTGCTTTCTTTCTCCTGGTAGCTGTGCTCACTCCCAGATATATTTAAATTCTATTTCCATGAACCTGTCCATTGCTGCATTGGATGTCTGCATCCAACCACAAAAAAAAAAGGTGCTTTCACCTTTTGAGTGGCTGATAGTCACTGGAAGTGTCTGCATGTGTTCTCTGATTTTAGGTCTTCCCCCTGAAGCTTGCAGCATGACTTGCAGTTTACAAAATCACTGAAGCCCATTAGCCATGAACTAAGTTAATACACTTTTTTGAAGATCAGGTAAGATCAGTAGATTTCCTTATCTCCTAGGCTCAGTTTTGATACCAGGTTAGCTCTGGGAGTGTTCTGTGTCTATAGACCAGGTAAGTTTAAGCTGGGTCTGTGCAGCTGCTGGTTCCCCTGCTCTTAAACATGTAAGTGAAATGGCTACATTTCCAGTATTTTGTCTGGCTGTGTTTTGTCACCATTCAGAGCCACCTCACTCAAGCTTACCCTGACCAAAATGTGAGAGCCTTGCCTAATTTTTGTGCTGCTTTTTTTTTCTAAGTTATTCTCTGGACACGTGGATTGCTCGCCTATGCCCTCCATTATGTGCCATCATGTTCTTTCCAGCCCTTGAAAACACAAGTATAAGGTAAAGTAGGCTACACAGTGGAGTTATGGCAACCTGGAAGCTGATGAGTTTGCACACCACTAACTTTGTTGCCTGCCTCAGAGCTACCAACCCCACTTGCTGAATCTGTACTGGTTCTGTATGCCCTAGAGTGTATCTTGCACAGTACTGTCTGCTGGCTTGTGTAAGTCACACTGCAAAATGCTTACAAGAGCTTTGTTGCTCTGAATTTCTGTACTCAGATAAATGTTCTTAACCACCAGTGCAAGAAATCCGAACGAGTGGAGCTTCTCTCTGCCCATGTGCTGTTGTCTCCCTGAGCCACGGATATTTTCCTAAGGCTAGAGTGTTGAAAAGGCCTTACTGGAAAAATTAACAGCTTCACCAGCATTAGATGGTGTTGGGGTTTGGGTGNCCTCCATTGTTGCTGGGACAACTGTAGCTTCCTAACAGTTTCCTATGTGTATAGGGAAGTCAGGTTGGAGAAGCAATAAATCGTGAGGTGAGATCAAACAGGACGTACCTGACAGTATTGCTATGCTGGAATGGTGATCTGCAAAGGTTGTTAATTACTGTTTCTTACTATCAATGTGATCTTCTATGTTCTAAAGCAGCAGAATTACAATGCACAAATCGAAAATTCTCTTCAGATTAATTTAATGTGACTTCAGCTGGTTGTGCTTCTAATCAAATGACCCTATCCTGACACAAGCACATTGGACAGCAAGGAATAAAAATTTACTCTTCCCACACCAAGAGGAAAGGGAGGATCAAGACTGAACTGAGAAATGGGAATGAAAGGCTTTAGAGCCTTTCATATCCAAAGGATCTTGGTTCTGGTCTCTGTTTGTGTTCCAATTTCAAGAATAAAAATTAATTTCTATTCAGCAATTGCTGAAAGACTTCAGAGAACAGAATTGGGAAGTAAGGGCATCAGCCTCTTTATTACCCAGCCTATGTCTCAGCCAGCCTCCTCCACAGCAAATCTGTCAATAGTCCGAGATTTAGGGTAGAAACCAGCACAAGCCCCCTCCTTCCCCAGAGCTCCTGATGGGCAGACAAGTAACACATTGCTGCAGGTTATAATTGGAAATACTTCCAATGAAAAATTAAAGCCCAACTTTATTCTTTTCAGGGTTACTCTGCAGCTATCCACTTCTCACTTAAAAGAGGACCATGCAACTACTTAAAAATGTCAGGTGACCTCAGCTGTTGGTGTGTCCTAAGTATAGCTGGACCATTTCTGCAGAATATTCATGAATGCCAATGTAGTTGAAGCAATAGCAGTTCTTCTCATGTCCAGAAGCTGGTACTGAGAAAGTCCCCTAAGGAAACTGATGGTCAGGTCCTTGGGAAAGCAGGGAAACAAATTCACAAACAGCATGAAGAGGACACGCATCTGAAAGCTGTGCCTGAAATTTTAACTTGGACTTTTAAAAACAATTTGTTGGTTTGTTGTTGGGTTTTTTTAAATCAAAAATATTTTATTTTCTCTTTTAGAAATGAAATGTATTATTCTCTCACGTAATCAAATTCCCTTTTAAAAGAAATACTGTACATGGCTCTGTAGGAAAGGTTGGTGCTGTGTTTCTACTTTAAAAACTAATATTCCTATGTCAGTAATCTGCCGGTCAGGTAATTGGCTTTTGGGATATGCCCTTGGGGATTTTCAGAGGCACTGGAAATAGCTGGGGATAAGTTGCAATTGAGTTTTAAATAGGATCGTGTGGTGCTGCTGCTCGTTTGTGACACACCTGCGTGTTTTAGTCAGTTTACTCGTGGTCAGCAACCACAAGCAGCAGCCCAGCTGTGAGGTTAGGAGCTATCTCCACCCTCCTCACCTCTGAAACCCTTCGTCTCAGGAGGGTTCGGTGCGGATGGGGGAGCCGTGGTTGCCGCTGCTCGGGGGATGCTCACGCCGCTGTCTGGCGGAGCCGCTCCCGCCGCTCCCCCGCTTCCCTCACCGCGCCTGGCCACGGTTTCGCTTTCACTTCTTCCGGCTCTAGGCAGAGGGTTTCCTCATGGTTTTCGTGTGCTGAGAAACCAGTGCAGAGGTGGGATGCTTTCAGACAGAAGGAGATAAAGCCCGAAGAGGTGAGTCGGTAAAATTCTTCACTTCATAGTAATAAATGTGAATATCGAGGTGCAAAGGCAAAGTGCTGTTCAGGAGTTTGGGTGATTTCCTTGATCCTGGATTTCTCTTAACTTTCAAGTTAGCCAAGTCAGTGCCAGTTTTTAAAGTTCTTGCTCAAAGTGTTAAAACTGTACTTTCTCTTGCCCATCTGAAATGCTGTCCCTGGAATTTGATAAGGGATGTGTGCTTTCTTCACTGGACCCCCAGACCAAAACACCTCAAGCTGATTCCAGATTTCTCGTAATGAAAAAGCCAGAAAAAGGTAGCCATTGGGCCTTGCTGCAAGTCATCTAAAGAACCTGTTTTGTGATTGTGCTATACATTTCTTCCGCCTTACAAACGTAAAGGTGAACTGGCAACAATTGCTGCAGAACCCAGCAGCTATCCAATCACCCTAAAACAAACCCTGAGAATGATGCAGACCAGGATTCAAGCTTCTGCCACAGACAAGCTTCCCTTTTGTTTTCCTTAGAGTTTCCAGCAATTGGGGTGCAGAGGAAAGAGGTAGGACAAGTGATCCTTTATTTTCCTCAGTTACAGGGACAGGGGTGCTGTGTTTGGCAGCAGCTGTACCAGGCCAGGCTGTCTGCAGGACCAAGAGTTTGCTGTTCCTCCTCTTCCCCATTAACCAGTGGCAGATGAGTGGAGAGCCAGGCTATGTGAGCTGCAGGTTGTGGGTCAGACCGACATGTAGTACCCAGCAGGGAATTGTTTTTTATTAAACTTTATTTTAAAGCATCTTTTGTAGTCTTTTATGCATGCCTTTGCGATGTTTTAGGTCCCTCTATCCCTTTCTTGTATCCCCAGTCCCACTGGATTTTACAGATATCTCTCCTTAGGTCACCAGGTTGTTCCCAAAAAGGCAGCCATGAGGGTCCCCTCTGGCACTATGATGTGACTTTTTGTCACTGGAGCAGTCTTAATGAGTGCCCTCTGAAAAGGCAAATCAGCTATGGAGTCAAACTCTGCTGGGGTCTGACCTGCTAAACTCCTGTTTGGCTACAGGTTGCATTGTCAATTCCTGGGAGTGTTTTGTTATGCTAGTGGAAATTTGTCTGTTTAGAAAACATCAATTATGAGGATTTTTTTTCCTATACAAATGTGCTGGTTTAATTTCTCTTCTCATTTCTTGTTTCTTTGTTTGCTAATGCAAAATACTCTAATGTGCTCAAAGCTCAGTCATTAACACAGGGTCCTAGCAAAGGAAAATGTGAGCTGTAGAAGTAAGAAAGCTCATAATTCCTGGGAGTTAGTCTTTTGAGACGCTCTTCTAGCTTCCTGTTAAGTCTAGGCAGGTTTATTCCCCTCTATAGCGTGTTCTGTACTGGGGCAGTCATGGTCTTCTCTGCCTGGGAGCCCCTCCTGCTGATACTGAACTCATTGGTAAATTGGGGTTGGTAGGTAGCTTCCAAGTTTGCTGGCAGAAGGCCATACAGATATGTGTGTATTGAGATTGTGGAGACACTTAAAGCATCAGGGTTGAAAGTATAAGCTTTCTATATTTTAAAAAAGAAAAAACTGAAGACAGGAACTTCTGCTAAAGCATGGCAATAACATTCTGGCCAGCACTCACAAAGTATGTTCTCCCTCTACTAAAGATTGATTCTGTAGAGAATAATATGGAAGATACTGAGGACTCTTCTTTTGATTAGAAGAAATACCACTTAATTAGACAAGCTGTATGAGTCAGAAGGCTAGTCAAACCCTTCTGAGCTCTTACAGCTCTATTCTGGTCAGAATTTATATGAAATTAATTTTCTTCCTTGTGCAGTAAAGTTTCATCACAAGATCACAGGTGAATTTAAATCTAATGGATACTATAGTAAATGGGAAATGAAGAAAATATGAAAAAGCCTAAGATTCATTAGAAATTTAATGACAGAACAGGTAGAGACATTGAAAATTAGAGTTTCAATGTTGCTATCCTAATCTCAATGACCAAGAGATATGGGGTGGACTATATAAATTCTTAAATGTGTAAGTTTTTCTGAAAGTATTTGGATAAATATATTGAACCTATGGGCAGTGTCTCCTCTACACCTTGACTCTTCTCCATTTCTTTCTCTGATTAGGTTGGTAGTGATTTATTTTGTGTGCTCTTACTTTCTCTTATATGTTTCTACAGCCTGGTATTTCTTCTTTCTCTGTAAGATGGAATGACAGTTAGAATTTAGTGATTAACTTGTAAAATAAAGTCTGGCAAGAACAGAAAAAGAAAGAAGTGGTATATTATGTACTTTTACTGCATATAACTATAAATATTTTACATGTAATCAAGCTCATACCTCAATGACTAACATTGAGATCCTTATGTACAATTTGTCATATTTATTGTATTTTATGCATCTAAAAGCAATGCAAAATTAATAAGAAAAGAGAAAGCAATTAGAAATTTTCATTGATAATAGATAAAGTTGGTAGCTTTTTGGACATACCTATTTTTATGTGAGAAAATATTGTTGCTTTCAAATAAAAGTCTTTATTTAGAGAGATTATTTGATATAATTTTTCTGCAGAAATGAATGCAGAAAAAAAATTCATGCATTAAAAACACTGACTGCTCACTATAAAATTATATATTTTTTAAGCCTTGCTTGCTTAGCCTTCACTTGAAGATGCCAGTTGTGTCAAAATGATTGTAATTTGCAGTGTTCATTTTGCCTTTGCAGATAAAATGATGCGAAATGCTATTCTTTGGTGGAGCAGCTTATATGTCAGACTGATGTTTGTCTTCTGGCCCTGTGCATCAGCTGGAAAGCAGTGTCATATCCAAAATGAAATGGCTGACTGCAGTCACCTAAAGCTGACTCAAATTCCCTCTGATCTTCCGAACAATATAACAAGTTTGGACATTTCTCATAATCAGCTAAGACAGCTAGGTCCTGCAAATCTGACCAAGTACAGCCAGCTGGTTTACTTGAATGCAGGCTACAACAGCATCTCTAAACTGCAACCAGAATTGTGCCAAAATGTGCCCCTGTTGCAGATTCTGAAGTTAGAACATAATGAATTGTACAAGCTCCCTGACAGAGTCTTTGCTTCCTGCACCAACCTGACTGAGCTCAATCTAGGATACAACCGACTAAGTATAGAAGATGATCCTTTCAAAACGCTGGAGGTAAGATTTAGAAATGCACCTTTTCATGTAAATAAAATGCAAATGGGGATTTTAACTGTTTTTCCCAGTGTGCATACAGAACTGCTGCCTTGGTATCTCAAAATACCCAACATATAATATTTCACTGATTTTTTTCTGGAGAAGAGGCCTTGTGGCTTCTTCTGTTGTAGCACATTGTAATCTCAGTCATCTTTGAGTCAGTGCTCTCCACTCCTTTTACTGTTCTGCATCCCTTTGAAGTACCTCTCCATGCAGGATATGCAGCAGCAGATGGTGAGAATAGCAGAGAAGTGGATGGTGTGCAGTCTGAGCTGCCTGGGTAGCTGGTAGCCTAAATTCTCAAGGTTGAGGTTTAAGTATTCAAACCAGGAAAGCCAGTGTTTAGGCTCAATGCAGTGTCTCTGAGGGCTTGAAGAATTGAGAAAGAATAAAAATGTGTTTATTGAACCTTCGCTTTCCCTGGTAGTTTACATGTGGTTAAATATTCTTGTCTGCAGCAGAGATTGGGGCACCACCACAGAAAGCAGGAAAGGACTATTCCACTGTCTTTGCACCAGGCAGGAATCATGCAAAAGGAAGAGCCTAAGGACAAAAAAATTTAAAGTAAAGACAATGTGGACCAAGCTGAAAAAGCACAGAAAGCAATGCTTAATAGTGCAGTAGTTGTAACTGCAGCCAGCTGTAGGCTTTTGCATTTATCACTTTATCTGAGGCAGGAGGACCTTCAGTGAATTTAGGAACTTTAACTAAATTTTCTTTGTTTTGCAGTAGATGCTTTAGCAGGTCAATACCATGAATACCATGAAAGTTACTGGTGTGAAAGATACAGAATATTTCTTCCTGCAGGACCTTGAAAACTGCCATTTCTCTATTACTAAGTTATTTTGAGTGTAGTATTGCAACTAATTTCTATCAATTATACTCTAAGGAAATATTTCTATTTTTTTTGTGTGTATTATGTAAAATAAAAGTAAAAAATAATTTTATAAGGTTTTTTTCTTGCATCTTACCTCCAGAACTTGAATATTTTGGACCTATCTCATAATTCTTTGAAGTCAGCCAGTTTAGGATTGGAGCCACAGTTGGAAAAATTCCGTGAGCTCATGTTGGGTAGCAACCAAATCACTGAGTTGAAAAAAGAAGACTTCAGTTTTCTTAGCAACACCTCATTGAATAATCTTGATTTGTCATCAAATCCACTAAAAGAGGTAGGAAGCATTTCAACAGAAATTCAGCAGGTGTAAGTATAAAATGAAACTATCCTGATTTATGCTTTATGGTTGTATGGCATTTACATAACAATGTTGATCCACTGGGGTCCAAACCCCATTCTATTTCATACAGCATTACTCCTGACCTCCAGCTGTGATTTACAGAACTATTGTTTTGCCACTGAAATCAGCATGGGCTGGTTTCATATAGGCTGGTTCCACGTAGATCGGAGGTCTCAAGCAAGACTTAGGTGCTCAGAGAATCCTTCTCAGGTATTTTCTATGCAGAATTTTTTTTTTTTTTGGTATGTGCTAAAGGATGACATACTTTCTAAGTGGGTAAAAAGTGTGTTACTCTGCAAGTCTGGTTATACAATCTAGGTTTCACTTCCCAGTTAATCAAAGAGAGCGCTCACTTGAGGCTATGGGAACCCCAGAGAAATAAAACATATCAGAAATGTATACTCACTCCTTAAAACAAGCTCCACCTGGGTGTTTTCTCTTCCACCTACCTCACTGTGCTCTCTGACCTGGTTCTCGGTGTTACAATTCCTTGAAGAGTGATAGTAAGCGTGGCAGTTCTAAACTGGTTGACTCTCAGCATATGAATACTGAATATGCATTGAATTTACTTGGTTTGTTTGGGTTTTGTTTGTTTTGTTTTGTTTCCCAGTTGACTGAGCTCTAAAGAATATGTACATTGAACCTACCAGGATATTTTAAGGTGGTGTTAAGTTTGTATCAGTGCTAAGAGTGAAACCCACCATCCTCTTTTGCTTGGCTGCTTCATCACTCCCTCTTTTTGTTACCAACTTTAATGAGGCCACGCCTGGATCACTGGGGAAACTCTACAGGTGTTTTGGCTTGATTGGCTTTTAGTCACACACTGTTTCCCTACCTGGTTCACTGTGTGCCTACATGTAGGGCTATTCTGGCACAAGGGTACAGGGTGTGGATAAGTAAATGGCACTACTCCTTTCTTAGGCACTACTACTTTGTGCCACTTTCAGCTGCTCTGGTTTTACAGTGTGGCTATCTAAAAAGCAGCCTTATGCATTTGAATAATTCTGACAAATGGAGCATTTAATCTCTCAGATAATATCTTAATCAAGATGAGGGGCCAGCACTATGATAGAAGCTTGTGATCTGTATTGTGAAAGCAAGTGTGTAGTATTAGATTTCATAGTAGCTTCTGCTTGCACAGAGAAACTGGGTTTCTTCTTGTCTGTCTGCAGACCTAATAACTACTAAATGAGTATACCTAGCAGATACCAATAAAAGAAAGCTGAAGAAAGATCTCACAAATTTTAAGATACTTCTAGAGAAAGAGTTTCAGTTACTGGATATAAATTTGTATCTCACTAAGCCTCTTTCTATCTTTTTCTAAAATAGTATTACTCAGAATAGTGATAATCATGTTATAAATGATAGAACTATTGTCACAAGAAGTGTAAACTCCAAAAGGTGTTTGTCTGAACTTGGCTGTGAAACAACCTGGGTGTAGGAGTTCTATTCTGCTTGAAAATTTCCTTTGAAAACCTTTTCAAGTTTTTGTTTTATTGGTCAACTTTCTTACATAATCCCCTTGTTTACATCAAGACTGTTTTTTTATTGTCTTTTCAGTTTCATACAGGTTGTTTACATACAATTGGAAATCTGTTTGGCCTCATACTAAACAATGCTGAACTTGGTGAAAATCGCACAAAGAAACTTGGTACAGAATTATCAAACACAGCGATTCGGAACCTCTCACTGAGCCATGTGAAACTTTCCTACATTAGCAAGTCAACTTTCCAGGGACTGCAGGGAACAAACCTTACAATTTTAAACCTTTCCCAAAATTCTCTCTCTGTCATAGAAAATGACTCATTTCAGTGGCTTTCAAGTTTACAATATTTAAACCTAAAAATTAATAATATTAATGTGTCTTCACGTTTGTTTTATGGATTATCCAGCCTTAAACATTTGAATCTCATGAACTCACTTTCTGGGAAAATTGAAGATTTTTATTTTCAGTGGTTATACCACCTGGAGTACCTTATAATGGATAATAACAATTTTCCAGGAATTACTGCTAATATGTTCACAGGTCTGAACAAACTGAAATACCTGAGTCTCTGCAACTGCAACATAAACTTACAAAGAATAACTAATAAAACATTTTCATCACTTGCTAATTCTAGCTTACAGGTTCTCAACCTTACAAAAACCAGAATCTCTACAATAGAAAGTGGAGCATTTTCTTCCTTGGGACAACTAAAAAGTCTTCATCTTGGTCTCAATGAAATTAGTCAACAGCTCACAGGTCATGAGTTTAAAGGTCTCAATAATATACAAGATATTTATCTTTCCTATAATAAAAACGTGGCTTTGCAAAGTGAATCATTCATCTTTGTCCCAAGCCTTAGAAAACTGATGCTGAGAAAGGTAGGGTGTAGTAATCTGGCACTTTCTCCTTCACCTTTTCATCCTCTACGAAACCTGACTATCCTGGACATCAGCAACAACAACATAGCAAACATAAAAGAAGACTTGTTTGATGGACTTGACAAACTTGACATTCTGGATTTGCAGCACAATAACTTAGCCCGGCTTTGGAAACATGCAAATCCAGGTGGCCCTGTTCTTTTTTTAAAAGCTCTTCCCAATTTGCGTATTCTTAATTTAAAATCAAATGGGCTTGATGAAATTCCAGTTCAGGTTTTCAAGGGTAGGTTTCAATTAAAACACTTGGATCTAGGATCAAATAATTTGAATTTGCTTCCAGCAACTCTGTTTGATGACCAAACCTCTCTGAATTCATTGAACCTTCAGAAAAATCTGATAACCTCCGTTGAAGAAAAAGTATTTGGCCCACCTTTCAGGAGCTTGAGAAAACTAGAGATGGATTCCAATCCCTTTGATTGTACCTGTGAAAGCATTGCTTGGTTTGCTGATTGGCTTAATGAGACTCAAGTAGATATACCTGGACTGAAGTCCCAGTACATTTGCAACACCCCACCTAAGTATCATGGTAGTCTGGTTTTGTACTTTGATGGTTCGGCCTGCAAAGACAGTGCTCCATTTAAACTTCTTTTTGTGATCTCTACCACTGTTGTGACCCTATTCATTTTTCTTGTCCTTACCATCCATTTTGAAGGGTGGAGAATAGCTTTCTACTGGAATATTTTAGTTAATCGAATGCTTGGTTTTAAAGAATTTGAGAGACAAGGAGAACAGTTTTATTATGATGCCTATGTTATTCATGCAAGAGAGGACAAGAATTGGGTGTCTAAAAATTTCGTGTCTCTGGAAAAAATTAACCACTTTGAAATCAAGTTTTGTTTAGAAGAACGGGACTTTGAAGCAGGTGTATCTGAATTTGAAGCCACAATTAACAGCATAAAAACAAGCAGGAAGATTATTTTTGTTGTGACTGAACACCTCTTACATGATCCCTGGTGTAAAAAGTGAGTAGGATATAAAATTTTATCTGTAAGGGGAGATATTTTAACAAGATCATTTTCTAAATTATAATTTAATATAAAATAGCATTTAATGAAAAATACCCGTGCAAATATATCAATATATTAACTTAATATATTGTAACTTCAAAAAAATTCCTAAGTTAATAAAGATAATTGCTTCACATATATAGTAGTGGACATTTGAATATCTAAGTTAATGTTTTAGTCATGTTCTTGGGTGTTTTTTGTTGTTTGTTTTTTTGTTTGATTCATTTGGGGTTTTTTGTTTGTTTTTGTGTTTTTTTGGTTGGTTTTTTTTGTTCGCTTTGTTTGTTTTGCTTTTGTTATCTGGATTTTTTTGTGAGGGGTGGGTTGGTTTTTTTTGTTGTTGTTGTTTGTTGGTTTGTTTTTGGTGGGGTTTTTTGGGTTTTTTTTTTGTTTGTTTGTTTGTTTTGGGTTTTTTTGGTTTGTTTTGTTTTTCTTGGGATTTTTTCCAAAAGTCAGGCTGCCACCTTTGCAGATTGCTTTCCTTAAAATTACACATTTGAAGAAGAGCAACAATGAGTGAGACCACTAGCACTGAAGGATAATTTTTTTTGCCTTTAAATTAATCTTTTCACCATTCTTATATAGTGGTCTTGTAAAGAAAGAAATTTGGCTAAACAAGGCTATATCAAGACAGTAGACTTAAGTTATATTTTTATGAATTTATTTTTTTTTTGTTAGACACAGCTACTTTAGGAAAAGTAATAACCATTGTGTGTCATAAAATAGACATTAAGACCCCTGTTAAGAGCTGTTTGTCTTTGCTTTTTCCTTCACACAAAAGAAAACATTGATTTTTGTCTTATTTTTGCTTCAGTTTCAAAGTGTATCATGCTCTTCAACAAGCTATTGAACAAAGTCGGGACTCCATCATACTGATCTTTCTTGATGATATCCAAGATTACAAGCTGTATCACGCACTTCCCCTGAGAAGAGGAATGTTCAGATCTCGCTGCATCTTGAACTGGCCAGCCCAGAGAGAACGAGTCAGTGCATTTCATCAGCAATTAGTGATGGCACTTAAATCTAATAGTAAAGTGCACTGATTTTTGAACTAGAGATTTGAATTATGGGGCCATTTTATTGTATATTTTCTACCACTGGAAAACTAGCAAGCCTTTGTGAAGATCTGAAAAAGTTTGTCATCCTGTAAAGATATGTAAGAGTCACCATAATTTAAATTTATTTGTTTATATTATGTTTTTGCTGATGTTTTGATTCAGATGCACTGAAGTGACATTCGAAGGGATCATGGTTGATAGTCATTTCAGTCAGTGTATTCAAAATGTGGTAGAAATTCTGAAATGCAGTGAGAACCACTGATGTTCTAGGAAATGTAGGGTAGAAAAGACGTAGACACTCCAAGGGACTATACAAAAGAAAATGCATTAATGATAAACAGCAATTTCTTTGTGGAGGGTAGAGTGGACACTACTTCTTGCTTTTGAAACATAGGGGATTTAGTGCCTCAAACGGGAAAGCTTTCCTTGTGAAACACAGTATGTAACATGGAAAATTACCTCTGTGGTTCAAAACAAGAAACATAGCAGTTTCAAAATGAGTTTTAAACCTTTATGATTATGCCTTTTGGGAGGGCTAAGACTGGTTGCTGTCAAAAAGTGACTTTCAGGCTGATGATTCAGCTGATATATAATAAATTTAGTATCAGGAAAAGAAATTTTTTTTGCTCTTCCCTGGTGAAATTCAGATAGCTGGCAGGACAATAATCCTGAGAGATGTCACCTTGATTCTTAGAATGCACACAAAACTGTATGCAGGCCTGTACACAGAACTTGAAATCAATGTGAAACATGGCCAAAGCACAGCTGCTGCACCTGCCTAGAATGAATAAAGGTATAGGTATTTTTATAATATAACCAGAAGACAACTTCGTGGAGAAAGTCGTGTTACTGAAATTTCATTAACAGAAATTTTGTTATTGCTGAAACAACAACAAAAACAAAGTCTGCCCAAAGAAAAGGTTTTAAATAATATCAGAAACATAATTGTGACTACAGTTAGAAGTAGAGTGGGAAAAAATTTCAAATATAGATTAATTTCAACTTTTTTGTTTCCATTTATACAGAGTTTTGCCTTTGATACCTAAAAAAAACCAAAACCAAAAAAAAACCACCAAAAACAAACAACAACAACAAAAAAAACCTGTAAAGAAATTAGCTAGAATACTGTCATTTAGTTTCTTGTATATTAATCTAGTTTGATTTTTTCCTGAACATATTTTACAGAAATGTGGGCTAGTTGGCAATTGCCATGGCATTAAGGTTCAAATATATAGGCTAGCAGCTTGATCTGGAGAGAGAACTGGAACTGAGCAAAATGTGTTTTGCAAGGGTGTTTATAATGTTTAACGCTGGCTAAAATGTTATGGTGAGTCTGAGCACAAGTTACTGTAAATTAGACACAAGACAGTAAATTGTATATTTTTGTTAATATTTAATTGCTGCATTGAGGACCTATTAAAGCTTTGTCAGCTTTTAGTAGGTCTGTGATCCTTCAGTAGCTCAGGAATATTTTTAAATTGCTTTCTCCTCCTAGCATTCCCCTCATCAACTTCAATACCACTATTGCTACAAGAATGCTGTTTTACTGCTTTAGAAAACAGCTTGCAAATGGTTCTATAGCTAACATTTTAAACAGCTTTTCTCATTATTTGCTGTATGCATAGATGAAAACCACTGGGTTTTAATAGGTTTCCTATGTTCCATGGTGATAAAAACCTAAACAAGACAAATAATTAGTGAAATAAGATTTTTCATGCACTGGAATAGTGAAGAGGGTGCAGATGTCTTCACTTGCTTGGGAAGTCCTGAGTGAAAACAAAACAGGCTTTGTTTACAGCTGAAGTGATAGATGATGACTCCCTAATTACAGTAATAGGATTATCCCATTGTGATGCTTTCATCTCATCTTTCTGATCTTTTCAGGCGAAGTGACAAATTCTTTCTTCATGCTTAGGCCATGAAAGTTGAGGAGGCAAGTTGGTAATAATGGTGTGCCAGGTATGCACCATGTCGATTGTTCCTTCTCTTATTTAAAGACTAACATGTGACAGGGTTCCTATGTTTCCTAAATCTGCAAAGGCAAATAGCAGCAGAATTTTCTTTCCACATCAATATAAACTGTTTAAAAATGCTAGTAGTTCGCATGGATATTAAAAATTACATAAAGATGAAGAGAATGCATGGAGAAATGCTGTGATGAAATGTGATACAAGAGGCCAGACTAGATGATCAAATGGTCTTTTCTGACCCTTAGAGTCTGACAAATGACAGCATGTCAGAATTTTTAAGGATTATTCTAGTTACTACAAAAGCCCCCAAAATCGTTTTCAGAACAGCAAAAAAAATGTTATGAATGCTTAGTTTTGTAATACAGCTAGGAATACAAACAAGAAGTACTTAGTGATGAGTGAAAAATCCCTTTAAATTATAAAGTTTAAGATAATTTACCACAGTAAAAGACTTTATAAAGGTTCACAATGAGAATTAGACTAATGTATATTAAAAAAGCACAAAAGTAATAATCACAGGGCCAATGGTAATCATCAGTTATACCAGACCTAAAATTTTCCTATAAATTTTTCCTGTTTTTCTGGAAGTTACCTACTTCTGCTCTGCTCCTGTAGATTTGTTTGACAGTTTTACTGAGAGTAGATAAAAGGACTTACCATGTTTAGGAGTTGTAAGTGCTGTCAGGATTCACAGCCTATGTCTGAGCTGGGCAGTCTCTTTGCAGTGGGCAGCATCAGATTTTATTATGTTGATTTGCTGATGGGTTGAACACCAAATAAATGAAAAGTAGTTCCAAACTTGTAATATCAAAGATATTATGTAGGACTAAAGAGGAGACATTTGTATTTAAAGCAGAATATGTAAAGGACTGGAGTGAGGCAGAATGCTAAAGTCTGGAGATTTGGAGTGGGACCTGACTGTTTCTGCAGATCTTGAATGACAGGGTGTCGTGGTTTAGGAATAGTATTCCCCAATTTAGTGTTCTAACTCATGTGCTGCTCGCTCACTCCTCCCTCCCCCTGGCAGGCTGGAGAGCAGAACTGGAGGCACGAAAGGTAAAGATCATGGCTTGAGATAAGAACAATTTACTTGAAAAAGCAATGAAACAAAAACCAAACATGAACAGTATTAATCACAGAGTGTACAAGAGAGCTGATCGATTCACATGTGAGTTCTTACCACGTGGAACACGAGCAGAAAAGACCCCTGCCCCCTGTGTTTGATGTGAAGTGATATAGAATAACCTCAGCGTCCTAGCCAATGCCCCTCCTTGCTACTGCAAACATTAACCCTGTCCTGGCCAGAAACAGGACACAGGGAGTAATGAACAAATTACAAACAGTAATGTTCATATATGTGGCTGAGATAAACATACTACCCACTAATGAGCTCAGTTATGATACTTTCACAGGGCTTTTTATCATTTGTAGGAATAAATTCAGATTGTGCTGCTGTTAGATTTAAGTGCACCTATTCCATAAGGTTTTGTCAGAACATATTTATTCTGGTTTGTAAGAAAAAGGCCAGGAATATCCCAGTTTCAAATCTCAGTCTTCTGCTTGGTGTTCCATGTGCTCTCTCTGCCAGCTCATTGATGTGCTAGGAAGACAAGGCAGGGATAAAATTCCTCACTCTGTACCCTTGATTTTTGTAGACCAGCAGCTGCCAGCTTAAAATCGACAGTACAACTAGCTGCTCGATGTGTGATCCTGGGGCTCATATGAATAAAGCAACTGGGCCAACTTTCAGCCTGTCCTGTTTTTTTGGGCACTCCAAGGCATTCCACGTGACCTGTCGTGTTTTGAGCTCTCACAATGTTTGCCTTGTCCATAATACCAAGCATTACAGTGTTCCCAAACTAATACTGGTGTGGCCACATTCCTCTTTACCCAGGCAGACAACCCAGTGTTGGAAAGCAAGGGCAAAGTTAATGATTCCCCACTCGTGTGCCCCCAGCTGTCTGGCTTGTGCCACTGACACCCTCTACCTCTCTCCAAGCTGCCTAGGATGGTTGGGAGCATCTTTAAAAGCATGTGAGTTGTTGCTTCCACGCAGCTCCTTTCTGCGTGTGCCTGGCATGTTGATAAAGATGTGCTGGGTTGTGTCGCTCGCACTCTCCGCTCCTGTTAAGCCCTTCCTCTGCACAGATGTGTGAAGAGGGCCCTGCTGCCCCGGCAGCTGAGCTTCGTTTTTGCCCCGTAATATTAGCCGGGATTGCAGCTGGAGGGGAAATCCCACGCTTTGTATTCCCGGCTCGCTGGCCGCAGCAGGTCGCTGCCCGGAGCCCCGCAGGTGCGCAGGCTGATCGGGGCTGCTCTCGGGCCTTCCGCCGGCGCGGTGCTCCCCGCCCAGGGCGGTGCGCGCCCGGCGGGGTTTGTTTCGCTTAGCAACGCCTGCCGGGCCGCAGGCAGCGGGCAGCTCCCGCCGGAGGCCGCCGGCNCGCGCCCGGCGGACAAGGAGCCCGGGGGCCGGGCAGCGGCCAAAGGGCTGCTCATCACCCTGCCCGACATCGGGGAGGAGGCGGCGGCCGAGGGCGAGGAGGCGGCCGGCATCGCAGGGCGCCCCGCGTGAGTGTGCACCCCGCAAACCTGGGGGTTACGGGGAGGTGTGCGCCCCTTACACCTGTGGCTTCCTTCCACCTGCCTTTTTGTGCCTCTGGGTGTCCTGAGAGGTACCGAACATCTCCGTGGGCAGGGTTTTCCTTCCCTCGGGTATATGCCAGAGGCAGGGAAGCGCACCTTGAAGGGCAGGAGCGATGGCTCGAGCGGGGCTGTGTGGGGCTCCGCAAGGAGCGAAGAGCTGGAAAGCGCTAGGGAGTCCGCCTGGAAGGAGACGGGAGTCAGAGCCCGGCCCCCCACGGGCGGAGGAAAATTGCCCCGTCCTCACCTTGGGATGCGCCGGGAGAGAAGCCGAGGTCCAGAGGGAGCGCAGGGGACGGTGAGCTTGTGTAGGGATCGTGAAGGTACCTCATGTAGGTGTGTGCGTTGTATCAAGTTCTGTCCTGAAGTTGCTGCTGCGCATCAAAGCAGACATTTCAGGCGCTCCCTGGTGAAATTCTAAACTGTCAATAACAGGTGTGATATTTGTTTTGGATGCTTCTGTGTTTAATTTTCAAGTCTCGCCTTGAAAAGTTTAGGATTTGCTGCAGACAAAAGAAGTTTGTTAAATATGTGCTTCCGTTTGGTGATATTTTGCTACAGCAAAGGTGTACTGAAGTGGTTTCTTAGCCTATTTAAAACAGAAGAGCTTATAAAAGTGAGCAGTAGTTGCATTACTGTATCAGTGGAATTTTTCATACTACTACTACAAAAAGAGGGAAGCTACTGTATAGTATATCAACATCTATAATTGCTGCTTCTATAGTACTAAACTGTGCTAATCTTTATTATTGACAATCAGAACAGTATTTTTTTGTTAGGTGTTGATAGGAATGAATGTATATTTAAGTTTTTAAGTCTTTGTGACAGTCTTTACACTGTTAAATTTTCAGATGGATTTTGGAACCTCTGCCTTAAGTTTGGTTTCCATGCAGCATAATATTTAAAGTAGAAGCATAAATCCTCCCTGATGTATTTCTTTTATTTCCTCCTACTCCAATCCAGAGCTTTTTACTTTGTTTCAGAATATACTGTATGGTCTTTCAGGCTTAAACTTTTACTGTATTTGTGTAAAATAGTAGTCTTTTGTGAATAGGGAAGTTAATCTGATTTTATATGTAGTAACAGAGCTCTGTTTACAAGATGTTTGGTGTTTTATATAGACAATGCCAGAATAAATCAGTGTCATATCGTTGTAATTTCCCCCTAGCTACTTCTTTTTCCAGTAGCAAAAATAAAGCCAAGTAAAATGTTTATGACTTTATCATGAAAAAAAATTAAAGAATGGAATCCAATCTTAAAAGAAACTGACTGTATTGGGGTGGAGAATAAACTCTATTACATTTAAGTTGATTGTGTCCAGCAAAATACTCATTGTGACTTGCTACTGAACCACTTCTAATTGATATCACTTAATTATCCCCTAACTTACACTTTTGTATGCATGGTGGCTTTTCAAATATTTTATTCATAGCAGTAAAGATTATACTGATAAGGTATCGTCTTCAAAAAACCAAAACCAAACCAGAAAGATGCAAAGAAGGAATAAGATACATCACTTTGACAAGGAAAGTCTATACCTCCACATTAGCATTTTTTTAATTAGATGGTTTCACTTAAGCTTTTAGAAGAAGCATCTTAATTAAATATTGAAAACTTTAGTATTCCTTGCTGAGAGTTCAGATTAGAATTTGTGAGTTACATAATATGATACTATTGATAGTTACACTCAAGAAGCTTTTGCTTACCTAAATAAAGTTCCTTCATGACAAGTCTTATTGCTGTTTAAAATGTTTATGAAGACATCAATGGCCAGTGAATTTTCATTGATAGCAATCTAACTATGAGTGACTGGTTAATAAAGAAAAGGATCCATTTTATGTCTTAGTATTTTTTCCTTAGGTACTGACAAATTGATAGCCATGAACATACTTGAAGAGTGCAAAATAATGAAATTCTGGCACTGATTTCTTTCTGTCTTCCCCAGATATGCAAAATTTTCTGATTTCCACAACTACCAACAACTTGTTGCAATAGTGTATAGGGCTAAACTATGGCAGTACTTTGTGAGATTTTACATTTACTATTTATTTACATAGCAATTTCATATTCTTTGAACCAAATTGAAGGAGAATTTATAATGAATAAATGTTTTTCTTCATAATGAAGAAAAAAAATACACTCTTTTTTACTCTTATTTGCAAGAAAATATATTCTACTATAAAGGATCATGAAATTTCTTGAGAAGATAAGAAAATGCCTTGTGCTACACTTACAACAATATGTTTATATAGCAAGTTACATTCCTTTTTAAGGAAACATTATTATTGCTATCCTAACATGTTGCATAGGGGAGATAACAACCCCTACCTAGTCTAAAGATAAATTGGGGAAAGCTTAAGTTATGTTGTTTAGGGGTGGGTAATATTTTGTAGAAACTAATTTTACTGCTGCCTATTTTCAGAAGGATTCTGACACATGGAAAAAAAAAATGTTTGTGAGCTTGGTATGAGAAATGTAGCTTTATCTGTGATGTACAAATATCATGATATTTTATCAACTTTTATTTCTCAAGGCTCAAGCTTTGAGTTTCAAAGTTATTAACTTTGAAAATGTGGATATAAGTAATCTGATGAGTTGCAGAAGAGGGTGGTAACACTGATTCCCTGACTCCTGTTTTACCCACTAAAAGCAATAGATCTCTTTCATGCTGTAATTCATACTAATCTAGGTAGGGCATTGTAGTGGTACTAAGCTGGTCACTTCCATTATTGTACTGATATAAAAGAGTAAATATAGTAATGTGGTGGTTTGCCACAGTCTGTTTTTTCATTGCAATTAAGTGTACAAGAAGTCAGAAGTAAATTTTAGTTTCACACAGTACTACACATTCATCCCCACTCTCTAGATGGATGCAACTGAAAGTAATTACTAACATTTAGTAATATTGTATATAAACCTCAGTTTCTGGAAAATGTTATGGACTTCCAACAATGGTTTGGGTTGCAAGGGACCTTGAAGATCATTTAGTTCCAATCCCCCTGCCATGGGCACGGACACCTTCTGCTAGACCAGGTTGCTCAAAGCCCTGTCCAACCTGGTCTTGAACACTTCCAGGGATGGGTCATCCATAACTTCTCTGGGTAACCTGTTCCAGTGCCTCACCACCCTCACAGTAAAGAATTTCTTCCCCATGCCTAATCTAAACCTACTCTCTTTCAGTTTAAAGCCTTTCTCCCTTGCCTTATCACTACATGTCTTTGTAAAAAGTCCCTCTCCAGCTGTTCTGCAGGCCCCCTTTAGGTAATAGAAGCCTTCTCTAAGGTCTCCCCTTTTCTTCTCCAGGCTGAGCAATCCCTGCACTCTCAGCCTGTCCTCATAGGAGAGGTGCTCCAGCTCTCTGATCATCCTCATGGCCTTAATCTGGGATTGCTTCAAGAGGTTCACATCCTTCTTATGCTGGGGGTCCAAGAGCTAGATGTAGTGCAAGCTAATCAACTAAACAAAAAATGTAAAAAAAAAAAGCAACTGCAAAACCTCAAAACCGAAAGAATCTCATTTTAGCTCTAAGTTCTTTAATTGTTCTTAGAAGCAGAGGACTTGTGTTTTTTATAGGAAACTAAGATGATACGTTTACAATGAGGCATTTTTTTTTCGGATCCAATGCTCAATAAAAAGGATTACTAAGTCAACCACGAAAAGAAGAGGAAGGGCGCTCAGGCTATGCTGTTACTCTAACTGTTGTGAACTCCTCTAAAATTTTGTGAGCTAGGGGACTATTTCTTTTTAACTGTTTGTTAGAGTTCAGCGTGCATTGTTTGTGGGGGTCACACTTTTTGTTAAGGTTTGGGCCCATAATGGGCATTTTTTTTCCTTCATCAATATTTTTGGTAAGGAAGAAGATTCTTGGATACTGTAGCAGTTTGGTGAAAATTTGTGGTATTTTCAGTGGTGAGATTGGAATGTCAGTTCTGTCAAATGCTAAAGGAATTAGAGATTTCTTGTCTCACAAAATACTTGGATCAGTCAGTTTTTCCTCACTGTTTCTACAGTCCTGTTGAAAAAGTTTTGATGTGGTGTGTATGTGTATTAGTGCCTGTATATACACTGTATAGATAATAGGAGTGGGGATTTCTGTGCTGTTTTGGCTCCTTCACTTGAAAACATGTTCACAATGTTTAGAAGTTGGCACGTGATAGTTTTTACATCCTTACTCTGATGACTTCTGTCTCCTGACTTGATGTTGTATTTTGGAGTCAGTATGAGACTGATGTTGGTAACACACTGATGTTTGGTTGTTGCTAAGCAGTGCTTACCCCAGGTCAAGGACTTTTCAGTGTCCCAAGCTCTGCCAGGGAGGAAGTGCACAAAAAGCTGTGAGAGAGAATGGCCAGGACAGTTGGCAGTATACCACCATGGAGGTCACGCTATAGCAAGAATAGAGGAAAACTTTCAGGTACTCAAATATATTTGGCTACAGAAGCTTTTAGCAATATCATGACACATCTTGACATTTCAAGCCAGGGGTGTTTGTGGTTACAGAGCAAGGAGAAGATTATTTAGTATGCCTGAACATATGCAGACTAAGGTCTCTCTACACTTGGGTTGCTTCACTCTGTGCTATAGAACTGTTGCCACACAACATTTCAGATTCTTTTTTTTGGTTTTTGTTTTTGGTTTTTTTTTTAACTTCAGAGAGGATAAAGTTCTGCATCTGTTCTCAGTGATTCATTATATGTGCAATTTTCCTCAGAGATCAAAGAACAGAAGGGAAAAAAAGTGTTCCAATCTCTATGGCATTACGCTGCTGAAAGAAGTCTTTTTAAAAAAATATTTACTGGATTTCCAAATTTACATAAAAAGAATACACAGGGAAAGTCTTGTGGATCACTTCCAAGTGTTTTGTTAGGGTGCTACTCCCTCCCTGTCTGTTCAGACACTTGATCCTGCAGCAGTAAATGCCTGCTATCAGATCCAAAGAAATAAAACACCTTCTCTAAGATGCAAATTAGCATTTATTATTGTAGTTAATTAAGATGGTACGGTTTTTCTCAATGTTGATTCATAATTTATATTAAAAAGACAGATTTACTTCTATATTATCTTGCACTCAGAAATTGTTTATATTTCCTATAAACAAGAATTACATTTTCAGTTATATTTTTACAGTGAATCAAAATTACAAATAGATTTAAAATTACATATATAATGCTTCGCAAGCTCATGCCGTCTTGAGTGCATTTCAAAATTATAAAGCCTTTAAAATTTGAAGAATAATTAAATAACTATATACAAATAAGCCTGTCTTTAAAATTGGAGCAGTTTGTTCTTATTTTGTTTTATAAAGATAGGAACAGAACTCAACACAGATCATGGTTGGAAAGGCCTTAAATTGGTTTCAGGATTCAATATGAAAGTGCCTAATAGTAGGCATTGCACTTAAGTGTATTTACTAGAAATAGCCACCTGAGATGCTGTGCTGTGTGTACACAGATTGAGATTGTATTGAAAGTGATGGCCTGCTTTTAGTGTTGTCAGTGGTTTAAGAAAATAATTACATTCACTTCTTTATTATTTTTCTTCACTCCAAATGCAGTAACAATGCCTTAACCCTAAGGGGAAGGTCCTGGGTAGAAGAGGTGATTTTGAGTGCACCTAGTGAGCACTCTGAGCAGGAGGCTGCCACAGAGGACAGACAAACTGTAGATGGTGATGCAGGCAAGCACAGAGAAACCAACATGCTTTCATTCCAATGCTACCTACCTTTTGAACCAAGTGAGGTTTTTATGTTTATTTACAAATAGAATTTTAGCAGCATATGAAGAAAATTTGCATTGTGGCAAATTATGGTAACTTGGTCAGATCAAAAAGATAGGCACCTGAAAAACTCACCAAGAGTTCAACTGTACGAATGCTCCCAAGGTAGTTTGATTATCAAAGCATCAGTAACCCAAACATAGCTTAAAAGACAGTTAGTGACTTTTTTGTACAAGGAAAGGGCCAATCAGGTGGTATGATTAAACATTATCAGTGGAAAAACTCTGATAAAGATTTGTATTTTCATGCTTCAGATATAGTTAGTACTTCATTCATTGACCAACAACCAGATGACTGAAAGCACTGAAACACTTCTGGCAGTGCTCATTAATAGAGATAAGTTCAAAATGAAAATTATCTCCAAGTCTGGAGTGACATTTACCAACAGAGATGTGCTATAATTTTTGGAGTGCATTTTTTCTAGCTGTGAAACCTCTGGCATGTTCAGTAACAGTAATGATAAAGATGTGTTGCTAGAAGCTAAGAAGGTCAACATTTACTGTATTACCTTTCAAGGCAGGTTTTCTTTTTCCTTCTCCTTACTGAGCCATGCCATTTCTAAACAAACAAGCCAAACACATTATAGCTGCCTTAAAATAATTTTCTGCAGAAGGCTAGATGAAAGTTCCAATAAATTTCTCATAATTCTGTTTCATTTACCATGCACCTACTTGAGTTACCTCAGATAAACTATTGGGGATGCCTTTTCAAGATATGCCACAATGATCTTGACTTTGAGAAAGCTGAGGCATAGGGAGTCTAAGCAGGAATAGGCATTGTTGTCATCTACCTGGATTTTTTTTTGCATTGCCACAATAAGTGATTAAATGCTGAGCCAAAACTGACTGCTTTCACGAGCTGTACAAGTCACTGGATACGTCTCATAAAAGGTCCAGACTGCTGAAGGAAGAATTTGGTGCTGCTGTATTAACCAACTACAATGAGAATGCTCAGCCCTGGGCACAGTTACAGCAGAGTCTTCAGATAGTACAACCTCCTCTAGGGTCTGCCAATGACATTCAATACTGTCTGTTATACAGTAACAGATTCTTGGCACTTTGTCGTCACTGAAGTTGTTACAAGAAAGTCCTCTTATCTTCCTAAATATCCTCTCAATCTTGAAAAGGAGGTGTTTTGTGAAGCAATAGAAGGAGAGCTTACCATGTTTGACTGCAACCAGGTTGGACAGATGACTACCTGACGTAGAGTGAAAAGGCTGTGTGTATTTCTTATGAATTTAGTGTTTTCTGTGGTATAAATATTCAACTACAATACTGTAATGCATGCCTGGAATGTTGTTCATCATCGATGTGGAACGTATTCATGTCACATCTGTTTTTTCCTTGCTCCAAAGATGGAGCAGCATTAGCTGGTGAACGTGTGGAAGGACCATTTTGTGCAGTGACGGTTTTTCAGTGCTGCTTGTAACCAAGTCCATACGTTCTGCCCAGTGAGCAAGATACTGACCAGGAGTGTCTATTCACTTCCAGGAAAATGCCCCTGTCAGGTGAGTACTGTGTTGAGAGTAACCCTTTACAGAGGAATGTTTGAACAGGCTGGATTTGTGGAGTTACGGCTTCTGTTCACTGTATCACTTCAAAGAAGAATAAGAAATAGACTTCCATGGTAGTTGTCCCAGACCAGTGTAAGAAATGTTGGTGTGATTTCAAAATCCATTTTTTCCCACAGATGTGTTTCTGCATTTATGCTAGAGAGAGTTTATGGTCTGAGGTTTTTTTAATACTCTAGCATCAAAGGTTTATAGAAATCTGGCAGACAAATAATAATCTCTTGGTTTTACGAACCAAGTATGGGATAGAAAAACAAGCAGAAAGTGACAATATGAGTGAAATGAGTAAAGAGACTCATTAAGATTGGAAAAGACCTCTAAATCACGAAGTCAAACCATTAACCCAGCTCAGATGTGTTCACCATTAAACCATGTCCCCAAGTGCCACACACATATAGGCTTCCCGGATTGGTGATTCTACCCCTTTCCTGGGCAGCCTATTGCAATGCTTGGCCACCCTTTCAGTGAAGAAATTTTCCCTAATATCTGATCTAAACCTCCTCTGGCAAAACTTGAGGCTATTTCTGCTCATCCCGTCACTTGCTGCTTGGGAGAAGAGAACAATCCCTATCTGGCTACAAAACCCTTTCAGGTAGTTGTAGAGAGTGAAGAGGTCCCCCCTGAGCCTTCTTTTTCTCCAGGTTTAACTGCCCTAGCTGTACATGGTAGGTTAAAAGATAAAGCATGTCTTGTTACGAGAGCATGGTGTGGTTAGTATGTTTACATTTGTTACAAATCATGCTTCCAAAATATAAAGAACATGTAAAGATGTGAAATCTGAGAAAAGGAATTGTTTCAGACAACAAGGCAGCAGCTTTAATAGAGATTAGGGTATTATACAATGTTGGCAAGGGAGCAATGCATAATAAATATTTTCTATCAGGGCCTGTGGCTACAAAATAGACTTTGAATCATTTGTTAAAGAGGTCTCATAGCATGTATGACAGATAATAATAGCATTTTTCTCTGTTAATTGACTTTTCTGAACTCCCCTGGTTGGATGCCTTTTGGCATGTCCTTTGATACTTCTCTCCAGTTCCAAATTAAAGTGATGGAAGTAGTATTAGTACTAATAATATACTCCTTCACAATTATTTATCCATATAATTATGTTGGTTGGAAAGGAAGAAAGGGCTTGGTTTGGAGAAATGCAAATGATATTGTGGGGTTTTGTGGTGGTAAAGTGTGTGGGGTGACCAATGGCTGAATCTTGTTGCTGCAATGACAAAAAAGCCTTCCTAAAGGGTAGAAAGAAATTTAACTCTTGCTCTTAGTCTCTACAATGTGAAAATGTAGGAGAAGGTGGAAGGTTAAAATCACATTTTCTTAACCAGGACTTAACTTGCTATTCTAGATTTCATCTGCTTGGATAAGTTTTTCTTGACAAAGGGCTCTATTTTCATGTGTGTGCATGTGTGTGAGATGTTGGGTAAACCTGCTTCTATGGAAGAATGATTGCTAAGGACAAGGAAAGTTGTTATTACACATGCAATGTCTTGGTGATTTACTGACACAGAAGAATGGGGCTTTGAAGAATGTGGAACTTTTCTTACCAAACAGGTTAAATTTTTTTTATTATCAGAGAACAAATGCTAGTCATTTTCTATACACCTTTCATAGTGAGTAATATTTTGTTTAGTTTTGAAACTTTAAATGTCATTTAAATGCTGCTGTTGGTTTTCCTATAAGGTGATGCTTCATTTGCCATGCTTTTTCAGTCTTAATCCTCAGCATATTTAATGTTGCCTTCCATCTTCTTTTATTTTCTCTTTCTTTTATTTTCTTCTTGTGTATTAGCAGATTTGCCTCCTCCTTTAAGAGAGGCTTTCTACAGAATATGTAGACACCAGAGTTTTTATGTACTGGACCTAGAGATGAATGGAGCTAGCGGATTACCGGAGCTCGTGGAAATCTGCAGCTGACAGCCTATGCTCTGGCCTGGTACCCGTGCCGAGAAAGATCGGTGATGTGCACAGGGGTAGTTCGGAGGAGGACTCAATTAACAAGGAAAAAATCTTTATTTAGTTGGCCAGCATCGCATAACCTTTATTCATCTACGCAGGCGAGGGAAACCTCCTTTGGTCAGAAAGACTAAGCTCGGCGCTCTTTGGCTGCGTGTTGCGAGGCGAGAGGTGAAGAACACTGCACCGCTCCCGCCCAAGCTGAGGCTTTGGCTTTTTGGGGGGAAGGCCCGGAGGGGTGCGAAGCCTCGCCGCGGGGCGTGGCGCGGCGCGGCGCCGGGAGCCCCACAGGCGGTCGGGCGGGCCGGCCCTCGCC
>VZTR01019311.1:197174-209951 GCA_013400775.1 Chaetops frenatus
GCATTTAGAGCACTCTTGTGAGTGACAGACGAGTTGTTCAGTCATCTTCTTAACAGTGCAGCCAGCCCAGGTTTCTGGTGAGCCAGTTGAATGTTCCAGGAGCTAGGCTGCTGGGTGGATGAGAGATCATCATGTGCTGGTTTCTAAAAGGCCTCTAAAAAGGGAAAACTTTGGTAGGACTCATCGGGCATAAAGCACAGCTTTTTGTGCTAAGGCTCATGCACACTCAGAACAAAGACAGTGTTCTGAAAACCTGAGGAACCAGACAGAGACCATTTCAGGGCTCTTTTTGAAAGAAAAGGCTGCCTTTTTAGGATGCATTTAGATTTAAGAATACTCTCAGTACTCTTCTCTCTTTGTTTTACTAAGTCAGCAAACTTAATTTGGGAGGGAGACTTGTCTGAACGTGTGTTTCCCTCTTTTGTTTCCTTCATATGCTTCTTGTTTCCTTCAATTCTGAAATACCTCGTTTTCCATAACTAAAGCATTAGGTGTTAAAAAGCCTGACAGGAGAACAACTTGGTCATTTTGTGAGTTGGACCACTCAGCCACATCTCATGTACAGTTAAGAATTATGCAGTGTGGTTTGAGGAAGAAGTGATAGAGAAGAGAAAAGGAGGTAGTAGAAACCAATAGGAATTTGGAATCATCTTTTTGATCTCAAAAAAACCCCCAAAAACAAACAAAACAAAACAAACAACCCACCAAAAATACAAAAAACAAAACAAACAAACAAACAAACGAGCAAACAAAAAAACAAACAACAACAACAAAAAAACCAACCAAACAAAAAAAACCCCCACTCCTTAGAAAAAACTATGGTGGCATCAATAAAAGAAAAAGGCTAAAACTTTCTTCCTGAGAAAGTGTATTAGAAGACCAAGTTAGGAAATTTTGCTAATACATGCTTCCCTAGATACAGAGGAATCAGGAAAAAAGTAATTTGAAAGCATAACTGTCCTCATTGTAGTGGAGAGGAAGAAGCTGTGTGTAAGGCTATGGGTTCTACTGTTCTTGTCAGACTGTAGAAATCCTTTAAAGTTGTTTCATCAATAGTGAAAAATTGCAGATGAGTACAGGTACACAGGGCATGCTGAGAAAGAAATTTTCTATGTGAGAATCCTCTTGACAAATACAACAGGTGCTATTGCCTATGTCATTGTAAAAAGCATAGGATCTAGTCTCAAATGACTGTGCGCCATGTATAAAACTTTTTCCCAGACCTGTAGATCTTTCTGTTGTAATGCCCTGATGGAATTTTTAAATTTTTCAACAGCAAGAGAATGAAAGAGAAATCAGTATATGTATTTGATAGATTCTCTTCCCTTAGGTGAATTTGAGTTTGGATTTTTTTGTTATCTCCAGCTAACTGCCTTTTCTTCCATATATATGTTTCTGTATTGAAGGAGGGGGGAAAAAGTCAAACCCCATGGGAATTGTTTTGAATTTGTTTCCTTTATTAGTGAGGATGAGATTTGGGAACAAAAGAAAATGCGTCTTTCTGAGAAGAGGTGTAAGCGTGGCATTCCCCCTGTTTCTCCCAATGCCTGTATGAAAGATGCTGTGGCTTCTGAAGTATTTGATCATATCTGGAGAAATGTCATTGGAATATTGGAGGAACTGATTAAAAAAATTTGGGAAACTAGTATCCCAGGTATTTGATATTTTCATTTGAAAATATGGTATTTGTTGAATCTAATTCAGAAAAGTCATCCTTCCCTATCACCTTAAATTAAGCAAATTTTCCAAACTTTAGTTAAGATAACCAGTGCTGTAGAACTGTAACATATGTAAGGCTTTGCCACGAGAATGTGTGCACTCACATGGACCTAAAATAAAACTTTCTTCCTAATTTTCAGGGAGTTTTGTGTGAGAGGTCTTAAAAGAAAAATACTGACTGAACTAGCTTCAATTGCAAGACAGCACGTTTAAAAAAATAAAAATATTAATCACTGGCTTAAAGATGCAAATTGATGCTGTTAGTCATCATTAGTCAGGGGATCACTGACAATGTGATCTAGATCTGGAACCTAGGAATCAGAGTCTCCTATCTCTCATTGGTTAAGCTTTATTAATAAAAAGAACCCTTGGGTAGTCAGAATGTTAAAGTGAGATAGACAGTCTTGCTGATGTGCAGGAGTTCATGAGTTTACTACAGGATGAAGAGAAGGTTATGCATGCAGTTTTATTTTATGTTTTCATATTCTAAAAGACTGTAGTGAGGAGAAGGGGAAAATTAAGGAGAAGTGAAAATCTATTTAGTGTGCATATGTTGTCTTTGTAAGCTGAGGGAAATTTCAGTTCTTTCAATGTATTTTAAAAGGACAGAAGTAACAAAAGAATACCTGAGGGTGGGTTTTGGAAGTTACCTCAAATGTAAGCTATATTCAGCCTCAAATAAAACAATACAACAAAGTGAGAAACAGCAAAATTTCTCTGAATGCTTGCAGCACCAGACCTTAACCTTTCAGGTTTTACTGTAATTTAATAGTTCTTTTGACACCACAGATGGATTGTTTAGCTCTCAGTATTACAGTTTAGGGAGGATCATTTAGCAGTATTATGACAGTTTTGCTCTGTTGTATTTTTGTTGGCCATAAGCTTATGACAAATAGCCAGTATTTCAACTAGGAAGGAAAAGAATTTAGGGTTATAATAGAAATAATATGGTAGCATATACCCAAAATGAAACAGTGTATAGCTGCTGTCAGACAAGGCTCCTATCAATAGACTTTTTATTTAATATATATTTTAAATTTTTTTTTAACCACTNTAAGCTTATGACAAATAGCCAGTATTTCAACTAGGAAGGAAAAGAATTTAGGGTTATAATAGAAATAATATGGTAGCATATACCCAAAATGAAACAGTGTATAGCTGCTGTCAGACAAGGCTCCTATCAATAGACTTTTTATTTAATATATATTTTGAATTTTTTAACCACTTAAAAAGAAAAAGCCATGAGGATTTTTAGACAACATTTCAAAAGTCTTAGCTGTATTTTCTTAAACACCAGCCTCCAAATCTGCCTGTATAGGCCAGCTTGTATGTCAGTGTCAGAGAAAACATAGACAAATGGAAATGCTTTCAAAACCCCATAATTTATGTTAGATTTTTAAATATCATGGAAACTTAAAGCTGTATGAAAATCTTTATTTACTGTGTAGTGTAATATTGTTTGAACCGAAAAAAAATGATGGCTTGTAAACAGATACTTCTCATTCCCTCTGCTTTTTTTGCTTTTGTGCAGAGCGTGACCAACAAATAGAAAAACTGGAAACTGTTACAGCAAAACTGCTGCATTTGCCAGTCATTCATATTACAGCAGATGCTGGGACCATGCCTCTTTCCAGAGGCTCTGAAGCACGAACTGTATCTTTTGGGACTCATTCTGTTTCATCACAGGTAAAAATAAAAGGAACTTTTCTGTCAAATGGTGTTCTTCTTTTATTCAAACCTTGGATGGTCTTGATTGAAACTTGAAAAAGCTCGTTTTCTGTATTTGCACTTTTTTTTTCATTTATATCGATTAAGTGTACTTAAAGTCATCTACTTTAAAATGAGGTTTAATTACATGTTCAGTTTTTGTTTATTGTCACTTGTTTTTCTTTGGTGGTCCTTAAAGATACAATTTATCACTAAGGTATTGCTGACAATGATTTTCAAAGTCTTATTAAATTCTATTCTTTCTTTAAAAAATAATTTTGCTTTTATTGTGGTCCAGTCATTTCTTTGTGGTACAATTAAGACAACAACTGGATATGAAGTTGCAACTTGAAGTGCTTTACTCACAACCCTGCAAGTTTCAGACTCTCACATTCCTTTTCTTTTCCTTCATCTTTTGTGAAAGGGGATTCTGCAGTGCATCCACCAGCACATTGGCACTAGGCCTTACCAGTCTTTGTGGAAGCTCTTGCTTATATTGATGTCCTATTTTTTATCCTGCTTGTTCTCTTCTGCCTCTGTCTCCTGATTCCTGTTTTGCAAATTTGTTTTCTTTTTCAGCCACTGCTTCTGTTTGTTTTTTTTTAATCCTGTCTCTCTCTGAGTCCAAGCAATTTCATTGTCTTCCATCAGCTCTTTTTCCATGCTTGGCAAACAGTGAGATAAGGGACACAGAAAGGATAGCACAGCAGTCTTGGTGCTCCCCATTGGTGTGCTTTATTCTGTAGTTGTCCAGCTGCCAGGGAGAAGTAAAATGCTTTGATAAATCATGCCCCTGTGCTGAGGGAAAATGGAAAGTTTGAAGACTCAAACTCTGGCTTCAACTGAAACTTATATTGTAAATTGAGTTGCAGTTCAGTAACTAAATTACAAAAGTAGTGTTTATAAAAACCTGTTTAAGATTTTTATACAACAAAAAAACATTGTTGCCCCATCTACTCCTGAGAATTGTCCTGAACCATCTTAAAAGGAACTTTTATTAAAAAAAAATAAAATACCTCTTAACTATGTGCTTTTAGAGATCTTCCTTTTAAAAAAGTCAAGGTTAACACATAGTTGTTGCTTTTAATAGGTTCACCGTTTCTCCAGCAACTTCTGTAGTGATCTGAATGGTGTGATGACAATTCAAGCAAAACCACTCCAACAGAGGCATGCTGCCACAGCAGAAAAAATACAGTAGGTGACATTGTCATTGACATTTAAAAAATATGGCATAATTCACATTATGTAAAAAATGTCTTACAATTAGAAAAAAAGCAGTAAAAGCAGTGATCTTGTGTGTATCACTGATGCGACAGTGATTTGTAGAGGTTGAAATGATGAACTGTTAAACCCTTGTTTTTCTTGCTCCTAATTCCTTATTTCTTTCTCTTTCCCTAGGGGTGAGCAAGAAGATAAACAGCATAGCATTGCCTCCAGCACTCCAAATTCAGCACATGCTAGGCTGGGGAGAATTTCTGATAACAGTGTTCTCTTATCATCTCCGGCACTGCTGGCATCTTCTAGGAAACTACCAAGGTTGCCTTCTCTCACCTCTGACCAACCCTGCTCAGAAGTTCCTAACATGTACAATGATGAAATCCGTAAAGGGACAAAACTGTGAGTTTTTCATTTTATTCTTTTCTTTTCTCAGAACATTACTGAAATTCCACCACTGAAGGATTTTGCAAAATACTTGAGAACTAACCTGTGATTTATTACTAATTGTAGAGTTTAGAGGGAAGAAGAAAGCAAGCAGAGCAATGATTTTTTTTGAGGAAAGGCATTTGTTTTACTTTTTTATTGCTGTATTAGGTGCTGTTACTTTGTGTAGCTGATCTTTTTCAAGAAATGAGCTACTTAATAATTTTATATTACTTCAATGAAGAAGTCTCTAATGTGAGTGCTCCTAAAGCAGGAACCCTTAAAATTCTCTAGGGTTGGCAGCTTGGATCGTTTATCTTCAGCTCGTGCACCTGCAACCTGGAACAAGTTACCACCAATAAACTCTGAGGCTGTTGAACAATATGTTTCAGTACCTCGAATGCAACAAAGCTCTGTAAGTTGTGTTCATGTCTTTATTGGTGAAGAATTTCAAGCTATTTAGAAATAAATTACTCTATGTCACTGGTTGAAAGGAGTAATTTTACAGCTTGTGTTGGTTTGTATTTAATACATAGTTTTAACATATTAATGTGTGTTACACCGGGGTGCAATTACAATGCATGAGAAGGCTTAAGTCACAGATTAAAGTGGAAAGACTTCTCTGACAAGAAAAAAATCTGTTAAAAAGAAATAAAAAGAACCAATCAACAAATAGTAACCTTGCACTTCTATGCATCTGCATTTAAATAACTCTTTTCAGTGTTTTACTCACTAATGTTAGGTTATAAGAATTAAAAAATTATGCTGACTGAAGCAGAGAAGGATACCAGCTGAAAAAAACCAAACCTTATATTGGCCTGTTTTTGAAGGTTGGGGAAATAATAAATCACCAGAATGAAATAAATTGGCATGTTGATATGTCAAGGTGCCAACATAGAAACAGTCTCACATCTGTTTAAAGAACAGGCAAATCCTTAAATTGGTGCTTTTGGTTACTGAAAACATTTTTTTTTTCTTCTTGTGAACTTTTGTATGTCAACAGAAAAAAAATACTTTAACTTATTCAGTTGCTGCATTCTCTTAATGCTTTTTAAAATTCTCTCAGCATCAAGAGCAATATGCTCCTAGCAGAGTGTCAAGTGCAGTGGCTGGCAGGACAGAGCAACAGCCACTCAGAGAAAGAACTGTTACTGTTGATCAGTTTTCAAGACCCAACACAACTCATACATTCAGGGTATGTTACAGTGTAAGCAGAGACATGGAAAAGAGAAGAGGTTTTCATTCATGCCCACTGTTGGTTTACAGAAGGTCTCATTTCTGGGTCTCTCCTGACTTCTGATGTACAGGGATTCCTGCTACCTGTAGAGATGAGGATGCTAAAAGTCTTGGGGAGGGTGTGGGACTACTGTATGAGGAAGAATTTTTTTCAGGTCTAATGCATCAAAGTGTTCCTTTGAGGTGTCTGTGTGCTAGAAGTGTGCACTTTTAATGCTGGCTGGAGCTTTGCACTTTGGTAGGATCCAGTCTGCTGGACTATACCATAAAAACCATAATCAAACCATTTCTGAAGGTAAGTGTATCACACTAGCTAAGAGTATATCTTTCCTTTTCACAGAGAGGCACACCTCAGAAGAAGTCACTGACTCCTGTGGATTTTGCTAACCACAGAAGGACTGGTCAAGGATTTTTGATAACAGGTAGGTAAAGAAGAATGACTTGGAAGGTAAAAGGCAAACAAAACCTATTAACCCATCATACTGTCAGAAAGTGTAGTTATTACAGAGAGCCATCTCAGCATAACAGAAGAACAGAATTTCTTAGCAGGATCTTTTGAGTTTGGTTTTGAAGTTTCTTCTAACTTGTTCTAAAGTAGTACTAACTCTTATGGGTAGGAATCCCATGAAGCTTTTTTTTCTTGTTATGACATGGGAAGAAGAGGATTCCATCTCATCTCATCACCTTATCTCATCTTCTTTTTTTTTTTTTAAATATTTTTACCTGTTTACAATTATAGCAAGAGTATGTGGTATACAGGCTAGATATTTTTGCAGCTGCTAAAATAGTAACACAGTTGCATGCTTGTGAACTGCTCATGAAAAAAATTATTTTAGCGCTGAAATTAGTAAACTTTCTGTGTGAAGAAAAAGTAGATTTGAAAATGTGCATTTTTAACAAAAATATAAAGCTTTCATAAAAAAAAAATCAGAATTGATTTGCAGCTCTGTCTTGAATTTACAACACCAAAAAAGAGAGCAGCCCTATGTGGCTCATTTTGTTCTATTTTTACAATAAAGCTGACTAGCTAGTTCCTGGTGTCTTTGAGTCCTTATAAGTAACCTTTACTCATTTGGAAGTTCCTTAAGTTTATATAATTATATCATTGACATAATTGTATAACAGGTGATGTAAGAATAAGGGCAGATTTGGAAATATTGTTCTGAGCACATTGGTGGAGGTAGCTCATATATAATCTGAGTGTCTTTCAGAAACTACAACAATTAACAATGCTTTATATTTTCCAGGTTCACAGAATTACTCCAGATCCTTTCAGAGAAATCCTCCAACCTCAAGGAAGAGGTTTCAGATTGCTTCTTAGCCTATTTTAGGAAGAAATAGAAACCCTCTGCACTGAATGAAAGACTGAAGCACTAAATTTGCCACTTAGTATCTTGTGTAAGAAAGAAGGTCTGCATTGTGCTGGTGTCTGCTGAGCCTTGCAATCCCCAGGATGCCTGCATTACCTTCTTTTAAAATTATTTGACCAGAGGTTGGATTAAAAATTAGAGCAAAATGAAATAAATGGTTGAGGTGTCTGCTCTGCTTGCAGTATCAGGAGACTGCAGCTGCACTTTCTTCTCAGGCATTCCTCCTTTTTCTGCCTCTCCTAGGGAATTGTTTTTCTACCTATCAAATAAGATATGTTTAGAACATAAAGTGCTGTTCCCACTTTTTTTGTTTCCTTAAAGATGTTCTAGTCTATCCAAATATCAGTCATATATAAAATTTATACTTTTAAATGGGAGTTTGCAGTACTTCCTCTTTAACTACTATTTTAACATTTCTTCATTTTTCAGTCTGTATGCTTATTATATTATTATAATATTTTGTTTCTTACAAATATTATTTGAACCTACCTTTTTTTCTTCCTTTAGTTATTCTGAATTCTCATTCATTGCTTTTACTTCTGCTTTCTAATCATCATTAGCTGTGGGAACTGCTGGGATAAACTTTGTTTACAGCGAGTAATGTTTTCCCTGCCAAGCCAAACATGTTTACAGATGCTGAGCAATTGAACCAACCTGCTGACAGATCCGTAAGACCACTCCCACTTTTTGCGATTTCTTGTACAAATGAAGAGAAGAGCAGAACAACAAGCATCTGCTTCTGCAGCTTAGAAGGAAAGATTGGCTAATTACTAGAGGAGGAATGGATTGCTCTCAGGTGGCAAGAGAGAGGGAAGAGGGATGTTTGCTGTCTACCAGAAGTATTTTAACACTTCTCCCTTTTGGTCATTTTTTGGGCACCTGACAATCACTGGTCATCTTACATCCTGAAAATCATTATAGACTCATTCTGGGTTGGAAGGGACCTCAAGGATCATCTGGTCCAATCTTTGCTGGGAAAAACACGGTCTGAACGAGATGGCCCATCACACTGTCCTGCTGAATCTTGAGTGTCCAGTGTTGGGGAATTTACCACTTCCCACATAATGGAGAGATTATTCCAGTGGCTAATTATTCTCATTGTGAAAGGTTTTCCTCACTTTTCTAAAAGACTCCTTATGAAAAGGGAATCTCCATCTTCTTAGTAACCACCCTTTAAATACAGGAACATGGTGATTAGGTGTGCCTAAGCTTCTTTTCTCCAAGCTGGATAAATCCAGTTCTCTCAGCTTTTCCTCACATGATGGGCTAGCCAGTAGTTTGTTTTTTTGCCCTTTACTGCACCTTCTCCACGCTGTCCATATCTTTCTTGTATAGCAGGGACCAAAACTGAACACAGTATTCCAGGTGTGGCCTGACCAGAACTGAGTAGAGTGAGATAGTGACTTTATCTCTCATGGTGTTGATGCAGCCAAGTCTTGTACTGGCTTTCTTTGCTGCAGCAACAAACTGTTCATTCACACTGAGCTGTTTGTCCATCAGGACCCCCAGGTCTCTTTCCATAGAGCTGTTCCCTAGGCAGGTAGATCCCCAGCCTGTGCTGCTCTCATGCATTATGTTTTAACAGGTGCAGGGCCTTATATTTGTCCTTATTGAATTTCATAAGGGTCTTGTTAGTCTAATTTTTCAGCCTGTCCAGGTCTTCCTGCAGGATGGCTCTCCCTTCCAAAGTGTCCACTGCCCCACTCAGTTTGGTATCACTGACAAATCATCTGGGTACCCTTGCTCCCATAATCCAAACCACTGATGAAGATACTAAACAGCATTGGGCCCAGTATTATTCCCTGGGGGACTCCATTTCTAGCCGTTGCCAGCGTGAAAGGGAGCAATTTACCACCACACTCCAGGTTATTGGTCAGCCAATTCCCACCCACTGCATGGATCTCACATCCACACCATCACATCCACATTTCTGTAGGAAGAGGCCATGGGAAACCATATCAAAAGCCTTGGAGATATCCAAGTAGACAGCATTCACTGCTGGCCCCACATCGACCAAGCAGGGTCATTGTTGAAAGAGGCAATCAGGTTTGTCACGCACAATTTGTCCTCCGTCAATCCCTGCTGGCTTTTCCTAATCATGGGCTTCATTTGACTTGTAACAACCCCCAGGATAATTTGTTCCATAGGTTTCCCAGGGACTGAAGTTAAGACTGATGGGTGTATAATTTTCTGGATCCTCTCTGAAGACCTTCTTGTAGATAGGAGTGATATTAGCCTTCTTTCAGTCTTCTCAGATGACCCCAAATTCCGCAACTTGAAGATTATGGAGAGTGGCCTTGCAGCTTTATTGGCCAGCTTCTCTTGGTTGGATACTGTCAGAGCCCATCAATCTGTAGAGGTCAGGCACCTGTAATAGTTCACACACCAACTCTTCCTTCACAGATGGTGGGTCTGTGTTTGCCTCAGCCAGGATTTTTCTTTCCCAAGGCCTGGTGCTGGTGAAAGGCCATGGGTCAAGAAAGTGTTGGGTACCTCTGCCTTTTCAGCCTTCCTAGTTACCTAGTTGGTGACTAATTCATCTCTCCTGTTAAACAGCAGGCAAATACTTTCCTTCTGTCTCTGCTTGTTTACCTACCTGTCCTGGTTTCAGCTGGCACAGAATTTATTTTCATCTTAGTAGCTGGCACAGTGGCACAGTGCTGTGTTTTAAATTGGTATGAGAATAATGTTGATTATACCCACGTGTTTTAATTCTTGCTAAGTTGCATTTGCTACATCAAAGACTTTTCAGTGTCCCATACTTTGCCATTGAGAAGGTCCAAAAGAAGCTGTGAGGGAACGTGGCCAGGACAGCTGACCCCAACTGGTCAAAGGGATATTCCATACCTGTTCAGTATATGAACTGCAGGGTGGTGAGGGGTGGCTGGGAGGGACCTATTGCTGCTTGGGGATGGACTGAGGTCAGTGGGTGCTAAGCAATTGCTTTGTGCACCTGCTTGTGTTTCTTGGGTTTTATTCCTCTCTTTCCTGTTTTCATTTTACTTTACTATATTTTAATCATTAAACTTTCCTTACCTCAACCCATGTGTTTTATCTTTGTTCTGATACTCTTCTGTATCCCACAGGGGTGGGATGTATGCATGGTACTTTGTTGTGGTCTGGGGTTAAGCCATAATAGTACTTGAAGAACACTTCCTTATCATTTTTGACATCTCTAACAAATTTCTGTTTGAGCTGAGGTTTTACTTTTCTGATTGCATCTCTGCACACCCTTACAATGCCCTTGTGCTTACTTGGATGTAATCCTGAAGCCCAGAAGAAGGTTCACAGAGAACTGGACGAGGTGTTTGGTAAGTTTTACATTCCTCCTTTATCAAGATTGAAGAAATTGAGATAGAAATGCAGCATGTGGCCATTCTAGGGTTTTAAGTAGCTAGAAGTGGCTGGAATGGGTGCTGGAATATCTGCAGAAGAGAGTACTGAAAAGGTTTTCCCAAGTAAAGGGTAGGGTTTTTATCCCTTTTTTTTTTTTTTTTTTTTTTTTTTTTTTTTTTTTTTTTTTTTTTTTGTAGTATTTTTTTTTTGGTNTTTTTTTTTTTTTTTTTTAATGGTGAGTTATAGACAGCCACTTATTTGCTGCTGTTTTAATCCTTCTTCCTTTCCCTTTTCTCCCCAGGAGGATATCAAGTATTGAATGGCACAAATACTCTTGCCACAGTTTGTGCCCTACCGAGATTTTCCCTGACCAGGAAGAGTTTAGTCCTGAGTGATTCTTCCCTGAACATTGTAAGGAAAAGCACCTGTATGGTTTCCAAATATTTAATGTTGTTGATCGTTTGCATGCACCCATCATTTTGTAACAGACATTTCTGGTCTCACTAGGGGGTGATGTGAAGGATCTTTCAGCCCCATTTTCCCTTTCACTCTTGTGATTGTTTCAGGGTAGGCTTTTCAGCTGAGTGTAGATGTCATGGTGTCAGTAGCAGGGCTGCTACTCGGGTGGCCTCTCTGGAAAAAGGCTAGAGAGGAGGACACAGATCCTGCTGGCTCTACACTGGATCCACTGCAAGACATAGCTGAGCTCAGCATCCAAGCAAGTGGCACCTCTGTGAAAAAGTATTTACAAGTGTAAAAAAAAAAAGCCAAGCAGATAGAGGAGTGTGGGGAGAGAAAAGAGGAAAACAGCAGTGCAAATAGCAAGGTGGTTGAAGGAGAAGGAGGCAGTGCTCCATGCTCCAGAGCAGATGCCTCAGCAGTATGTGGAGAAACCATGCTGGAGCAGGAAAAGAGTGAGGAGGGAGCAGCAGAGAGGAACTTTTGTCTTTTTTTCTACCTTCCTCACTATCTGTTTTAAAATGTATATAAATTAAGTTGAATTTCCAAAGTTGAGTCTGTTTTGACCATTATGGTAACCAGTGAGAGATCTTCTAGTCTATTTCAGCCCATAAGCTTTTGTGTCCTGTTGAGAGAGGGGAGTGAATGGGTGGGTGTCTGACTGCTGGCCAAGGCTAACCCACCACAGCTTCTAACAGGCTGTACAGCTATAACAGTGTTATGTGCAGGCACATCAAATGTGGACAAAGAACTTCCTAGAGCAAATACTGATACCAAATCTTCCATGCTGCATGAATGCAGGTAGCAGATTTGCTGTGCTTCTGTGACCCACAAGCTTTTTCTGATCTTAAACTGCCCTGTTTATTCATACTTCATGACCTCTGGCTCACTTCGTGTAGTGTGTTGCATGCTGCTAAATGCTTTCTTTAAACTTGCTGGAGTTTAGCAAGGAGGAGGCCCTGTACAATCTAGCCAAATCACAGAGAAGTGGGTGTAATTGTGACCCTGGATGAATTGTGATCATCCAGCTTGGGCGTGTGAGTTTTCCTTGACACATTGATGAGTAAATATAGGTGTGGATCTGTCATGGGTTTGTTTATAACCGGGCAGAAACACCATTTAATGTAGCGGTTTCACATTCACCTGCTCGCCTGCTCACACCAGGCGAGAGTGCAGTGTAGTGGTTTCACGAGAATAAGGATTAAGAGAAATGCAAAACAGGCCTAAACTTCAAAGATAAAAATAGTTTATTAACAAAAGACAACAGAATCAAAATCAACCCCCAGGTGGTTTCTTCTTCCTCCCCCCA
>VZTR01019311.1:210352-290222 GCA_013400775.1 Chaetops frenatus
TTACCTTCCCCCGCGGGCGGAAGTCAAAGAGGGCTTCAAACTTCCCGCTCCTAAAAATGTAAGCTTCGCAAAGACGCCCCTAATATTCAATGGCTACATGGAGTGCCCATCTTAAAATTAGCCAATCCGTGGGCTCCTCACCTCTGCTGGAAACTGTGCCCCGGCAGAAGTAGAAAAACAAAGAACCCCCCCCAGGAAGGAGAAAAAAAAAGTTGACGTCCTTTAAACCACAACAGGATCTTTGGTAGCTACTTAGTGCTAATTGTCTGTTAGTTATTACAACATCACTGACACCTTATCAGAATTGCTTTACAACAGTAGTCTGTGTTCTGGGGCATGAGTGGTGGTCTCCATTATTTTAAGTCATGTTGTTATCCTAGTAGGGAAGATTATGGTTTCTTAGGAGGCAGGCTTTTGTATTCTGTTGGGAATAATTCATTCACACAAACCATCTTGTAGTGAAGGATCCCAAGGGATGGCTATGGAACAAAACAGTTGTTGCTGTACAATGAACACTGGGTTACAGAAACCATGCAAGGTATGCTTGATGGAGGTGGCATCAAAGCAATTGGTCTGTTTTTGAAAAACAGCTATGGTCTCTGTCTCACAAATGCTTTTAATCTCCTTTACCTATGTGAGAAAAGGTCCACAGAAGGATTTGAAGCTGGAGTCTTCCTCAGGATTTGCTCCTGGAAGCCTAGCTTTTGGGCATGAAGCTGTGGTAGCCTAGTTAGGGCATGAAATTTAGTATCAGGCTCTAAATTTCCTCTCTGAGGGCTGGGGAGATCTGAGCTCTCCAGCTGTCCATCTGATGACATATTTTGAAATGGAGACATACTGTGTTATATTTTCTTTGTGTAGATGTTGGCTGTTGTGAACTACAAATAGCCTGTTTATTTCAGAGTTGCTTTCTGTGTAAAGGTTAATCATGTTGCGATTGTGTGTTTAAAAAGAGAGAAGCTCCTGCTAAGAGAAGCTTTTCTTAAGAAAAAAACAGTTTTTCAGAATGAGTTTTGTACTTCTCTATTGTCCTTCTGTTGCTTCAGATCCACTTAAGCCTTGATTTGCTTTTTTTTTTTTTTTTTTTTTTTTTTTTTTTTTTTTTTTTTTTTTTTTTTTTTTTATTTTTTTTTTTTTTTTTTTTTGTTTTAAGATCCTTTTTTTTTTTTTTTTTTTTTTTTTTTTTTTTTTTTTTTTTTCCTCCTTCTTGCTGTTAATGATAATTTTATTAGTTTTCCTTATTGAAGAATCCAGGCTGCCTTCTAGGGACCAGCAGAAGCCTGTGTTGTCATTGTGTCTCTTGGCTGACACAGGTGTCTAACAGGTTGCTTGTCTTCTGGCAGCACAGGCAGATAGGCTTCCACTTAGGCAAGAGGCTGAATAAAAGCAGGTTTGCACTGTTAATAGCATTTATAAAAGCAAAGATTCACTAACCAGTGGAGTGCTCACAGAAATTCAAGACTAAACAAATAGCTCTCTGGGTGAAAAGGAAATGCTGATCACAATCTGGTAGCAAACTAATTTCCTACAGAACATGCTCCAAGTTTTGTTATGATTCCAAGTCTTGGTGACATAATTAGGCCTCAGAGATGCTAGAACTCTCATTTCATCTTTCTTGGGTATATGTCTTTCATGTCTCCTTCTAGTGTTTCTGCTGCCTTTTATTAATATCATCACCACTGCCAGCTGCTGGCAGGATGTTGCAGTGTTTGTTTTACAGCATTCTCTACTGCTTTCCCAATGGCTTTCCACCTTCTCCTTGCTGTTTCACAGGGGTTTTTAAAATTTATTTTTGGTGTTTGCTTTTTTTTTCCCTGTAGAAGGAGTAATCAGCAGTTAGACATACAGATATTTGACTCAGAATCACAAATAGTCATTTGGTCTAATTATTGGTCCAATGAAGGCAACAAGCTGCAAGAGTTTTTGTAAATATGAGAGTATAATTATTCAGCTGATCTCCATGTTAAAAAGACAAAAGGTGAGTCTCTTTGTTCTACATGCTTGCTTCCTTTCTGGGATGTCACCTGAAAAAAAGTGGACTGATGATTGTGTAACTTGCAAGATTAGGTATATATCTGCTACTTTCTGTCATAAACCATTACAAACAACAGCAAGAGTAGCAAAGTTCATTTCCAGCTGTTTACTGTGCAGAAAGATATAACAGTCAGCATTTTTGATAAAGTCTCTGCTGGGAGATTGCAGGAACAAAGTGCCAAAATTTACCCCCCTCTGTTGCCAAGGGTCACAAAAACCTTACTTAACTTCTGATGTTCTGAGCTTTCTGTTTGTGTTTTTTTATCTTAGTTGTTTGTTTCTGCTGTTGGTTGATTTACTAAAAATGCTTGTGCAGTCACTGCAGTCATTTTTGGTACAAAGCAAAGAAGATAAATATGACTTTGGCCATAAATACCATTTGGGATTTATTCAGGGGGTGAAGTTTTGTGAATTGGCTGCCTCTACCAAAATTCTGTTTGACCAAAAGGCTTCTGAGCACATGCTTTGAGAAACAGATGCTCAGTAGCCCTGCAGCAGTGAGAAGAGGCCCTGGATCCTCCTGAAGCAGGAGGGGCAGCAGTGTATGTGGTGGGTTTGGTACTGTGTCTACCCAAGCACTTTGCAAGTTGGGGCACAGGTGCTGGTGCTGCCAGTGGTTTTAGGGGCACCCCATAGCCTGTGCCTGAGCATTCAACAGTGAGATCCCTAAAGCTTTGAGCTTTAGTGATCTCACTAAATTTGAGCTGAAAAGCATCAGTGTGCTTTGCAGTGCTGCTGTTGATCAGGGGTCTGTATGGGCTCTGGTTTTTGTAACCCCTGGAAGCCATCAACCCAGCTGAAAAGTGGTATTCTCCATCTGGCCCTTCAGTCATTGTGTTGGACAGCACTGGTGCAGTTCTCTATGGCAAAATAGTGTTGAGCCCCTGAAAACAGAATGAGAAAGGTGATATTGAGAAAACCCATCTATCCCAAATCAGCAAAAAGGTGGGGTTTTTTCTCTTGATGGTGCTTTGTCTTTTCCTTCTGAGATATTGCAAAGAATGTTCTTGCTCCTCACTTGGCTTGAGGTAAGTGAAGGCAGGAAAGTAGCACTGTTCCCTTTGGCTTGCCTGCCATCAGGAAATGCTAGCAGCCAGCCTCTCCATGTGAGTGTGTTTTAACTCTGTTTTTTTTTTCCTGGCAAGAGGCTACGCCAGTGGCCTGTGTGGTGGCTCCGCCTCCTGCTCTTCTGGCCAACTTTTCCGCAGACTTGGCTTACTGCAGCTGCAGTGCCGGGTACAGGCAGCACCAGTTTTGCAGCAGGGATCCAGGCTCAGAGCAGGAGGCTGAGAGGCAATGATGGAGATCGTGGAAGGATTCTCAGGGAGACCCCAGCTGCTGCCCTTGGGAGCTGGGGTCATTGCTCTGCTGTTGACGATTGTGACCGTGTGCTCCCTGCCCTCCCTGATGGAATACTGGAGGCGATGGCGGATGACGACTTCGATCCCGGGTATCAAGCCCTGCTATCCTGTGCTGGGAAATGCCCTGCTCCTAGAGCGGAAAGGAGAAGGTAATGCCAACTCACACTGCAGCCCAGCTGTGAGGTCCCTGCACTGCCTGGGGTTTGCTGGAGGAGCCAGTGGTGGTGAGGTGCTTGTGTGGCTGAGCTGTGGCTGCCTGGGGAAGGAGAGTGGGGTGTCAGAGAAAGTGTTGCCTTTAGTTCTCTCTGGGCCTGTGGGCAGTCTGCCGAGGGGAACAGCGTGAGGAGTGAGCAATGAAGAGGAAAGGAGAGGAGAGGAATTGCATAAATGTGGCATTATCATCGGTCTCAAAGATTAGAGGTTAAATCGGACAGCAGCTGCTGCTGGGCTCAGACCGTTAAGTTGTTGGTAGGGTGGAGCATGAATGCTGTGGAATGCGTTCTAGCGACAGGGAGGCGAGCTGTGAGCTCTTGCAGGAAGTGCTGTTTCACAAAGTTAAACAATGTGTTCTCATGACTTTTTGTTGTGCTCTAAACAAAAGTTGAAACAATTACTTCCCCCCAAGAGAGCATGTGCAAGCGGCTATAGCATGCCAAGTTGCTTTTACCCGGGCTGGCTTGCAGAATCACCTGTGACTTAGATTTATGTGTTAGATGCCAAAGAACTTGCTTAGCATTTACAGTGCATCCCTCAAAAGCAAATAATTTTGTTCTTGTACTGATTAATGGAACTTTCTTTTTGCTCGAGAGAGCACTCATGTACTAGATGTTCCCTTTCCATTTGGTACTCATTTTTTAAGAGGAACATATTTCTTAAGGAGTTTGTGGTATGAAAGCATTTCTGGGTCTGCTGCCAATGGCCCACACTGTTCTGTGTGTGTTTGTGATGCCTGTGTACGCCAGTTCTGCTCTGTGCACATGTATTGCTGGCTGTGCTGCTGTGTGTGCTGCCAGAAGAGAGACTAAGAGGTCGTGGGAGTATGGTGAAGGCAAGTGTGAGTACAGCATGGGAACACAAATTGCCCAGTGCTTACCCATGCTGAGACACAGTGCCTCTGTTCACAAGGCACACTGTCATATCTTTCCTCCGGACCCAGTCCCATATCTAAGTATAAATATGAGAGATCTGTGGTGGATGTGAAGGCATGCAGATTTCCACAAAGTTGACTTTGAGGAAGCAGTAAGAGGATCATAGGATGTTTATATGAGCTGGAATGAGAGGTAATTTCTTTTCTTATCCTCTTTTAAAAAAATCTTCTTTAAAAATCCAAACCAAACCAGAACATTGCTTCTATCTCCAGAAAGCAATTTGATGGAAGATTTGGTGTTGTGTGTAGTTCCTAATCTCATTTGTTAGCAGGAATCACATAGGTCCCCTGCTTTAGCTAAGGAATCACATAGCTCCCATGTCCAGCCGTCTTTGTTCTTGTTTATTTATGTAAAAATGGGTGAAGTTTGTGGTTTATAATCTTTTTCATTAAGAATATGACCAAAAAATCTTTTAAAATTAGTAAGGTTCTATAGCAGAAAGGAAAATAACTTTTCATGTGATGGGGATTTTGTTTATTGGTATTGCTAGACAATTGCTGGAAAATGTGCTATTTTAATCATGGCAATGTCAGGAAAAAGTTTTTAAAAATAGCAAAAATAATCTGACACTCTGATTTGTGTTAGATGAGGTGTCATTAGAACTTTTTTTAAGACTAGGGAAAGCTGTATTTGATCATTTATTAGGAAACTTTTTTCTTTTCTTTTTTTTTTTTTTTCTCTATGATTTGGGGACCTTGGAATTTTCAGCTCTGCAGAGGCTTTTAAAGGTGTCATTTGTTGTTTAAGCTTGTTTCTAAAAGGGCAAAGAAATGTTTAATCCTTGAACATTCTGAGAGTGGCCCCCACCTGTAATATTGCAGAATGAACCTGATTGTCCTCTGTGATGAGATAGTATCAGACCTTTTTGAATCAAATCAAACACCATCTACTGTTCTTTCCTTGCAACAGATTCAGCTACCTTCCATACTTTCTGTATGGCCTAATTGACAAGACATGGACTGGATAATTGTATAATAATGTGGGAGGAGAATTCACTGCGTTGCTGAGCTCACTGGTATGGAGTCCAATGGGCAGCTAGACAGCAGTGGTATTCCTCAGATTGATCTGTGGCATAAATGATGCTGTGAGTCTGTGCCTGAAGAGATTAGGACACCTGAATTGTAAAATCCACAGGCGCCAAATATGCTGCTTGGTCACAGCAGCAGGTTAAAACTACAACAAAATCAAAATTGCAGAGCATAGGGTGCAAAAGAGTTCATTACAGAAGCCTTGCTTATTTTGTAAATCCCCCTTGTTGAAGCTCTACTCTGATTTTTCTATTCCAGATTTTTTTAAACAGCTACATGTTTATGCTGAAGCATTCAGAAGCTGGCCGTTGTTCAAACTTTGGATAGGACCAGTGCCTGTCATGATTTTGTATCACCCTGACAGTGTGGAGGTGAGTGTGCTGATCTCCTGTCTATTCTTCTGTCATGCAGAGAGCAGTGTCCAGCCTGTTAGCTTCTAATATCTCAACGTAATTTTTGTTAAAAAGGGCTTGGACTGATTTGCTTTGGGATGGTCCTCTGAGTTAGTGCTAAATAACGGTGTGAAGTAAAGGAACATAAAAATGCCTAGTCAGAGATTGGGGAGAATACTGAAGATGACAAGCAAACAAAAGCACCAAAGAAGCATCTCCTTTAGCTTTGTTTTCACACGTGTGAAAGCTTCTGCTCCCAAGATCAGAACAAACAAGAAGACAGCAGGGAAGATGGGACCACTGAAATAAGGATAGAACATTACAAAATTCAGGTTGCAGTGCTTGTGTCTCTTTGACAGACTTCTGCATTAAAACTTTGTGGGTCTGTTTTGATGCCATGGAAGGTAGTCATTACTTTTGCTGCCGACAGTGATTGTCTGTGAACTAGTAAGGCGGTGTTGTTTCTCTGTTGGAGTGTTTATTGAAGAAATAGTGAAGAGATGTCTCTCCATCTAACAAGTGATATTTTTTCCTCTCCATTCATTTTTCTGACAGACTATTCTGAACAGTTCCAAACATATTGAAAAATCTTACCTGTACAAATTCCTGCATCCATGGCTGGGCACTGGACTTCTGACAAGGTATAATGTATAATAAAATGCAGGTGCACTGCTGTCTTTTTGAAATTTGCAGGGTATATGATAGGAAGAGGTCTTGGTGGCAAGAATGCTGTGGGTATTTCTAAACAGAGAGATTGTGTGCATTGCTTATCTCAGCTGGTTGTACTGCAGACCAGTAGGATAGGCCTGAGGCTCGTGATGCTTTGGGGTAGGATTGGAGAGTATCTGCATCCTTTCCTTCATTTCATTTGTGAAGTAGAGGATCATGAGAAGTGACCCTGGGTAAGATCATAAGTCAGGAGTGGAGAGAGGGAGGAGCAGTGGTATAAGGGCTTGGTGTCCTCGAGTCTTGGAAGGGCAAAGGAAGGATTGGTCTGGATGATGCAGATGTTCAGGAGTCAGAGCAAGGTGAGTATAGAGTAGCTTCAGTACCTTTGAGCCTCTTCTGAGTTTTTGAAAAAAGGTCAAGGTCCTTGTGTTAGTGGTGAAGCTTTGTTGCTTGTTTGGAGCCCTCAGAGGTAGGCTCCTCATACTCTATGATGGGACCATTGTAAAAGCCAGCTGTGATCGTGTGGTGTGGGAAGTGCAAGTTACTGTGGGAGGATGAGGCATGCATTTCACGCTGAGTTTTGTTCATGGTTTTTAGGAAGGCAGTAAGTAATCAGTAGCAATGTGCAGAGGTGAGGTCCGTGGGCATTAGGCATGGTGTATCCTCACTGTTCTTCCTTACTGGTTGTTTTGTCTTCCATAGATGTACGGAGGTATTTTGGCTTCCTTATGCTTGCAAAAACATAATGGAGGAGAATGTTCCAGTCTCTGCTGATTAGGGGCAGCAGTGGCAGACTGCAAGCAGATAAGCTGGCTTGTGGAGTGCCCCAATAGCAAGCTAACAGGGGCAGTGATGGTTTTACTCTGTAAGCAGAAGTACTAGCTGTTTGCCTGTGGGGCATGTGATTTAGAAAAAGTGAACAAGGGCCCCCAGGAAGCTGGTGGCACGCACTGTGGCTCCATGCTTGTCATTGGCATGTGGGAAGTGATTACCTGTGTTCAAGCAATTAGATTGTAGCCAGGCCTTGAGGCAGTAATTTTCATAATGTCCCTAGGCCCTAGTTCTCTGCAGGCCTCATTTCCTGATCAGTGGGTGAAGGCAAGCATAACTACTGGTTCAGAGACAGTGGGGTGGGTTGCGGCCTTGATGCTAAATAGCTGTTTTGGCCTCTGGCTGGCTTCTGCTTGGTCCCTCTGAGCCTGTGCACTGAATAACAGGGATGTATTTTCTGGAGGCTTGTTGGCATCTCTGTTTGTTGAGACCAGCTGGAGAAATGCTGGCTTCTGCTTCCAAGACACCTGAAGCAAGAAATATTTCCATTTGCTCCTTCTGTGGAGTGCTATGAACAGCTTGAAGAGACATCTACAGTGTGTCCACCTCTTCCAGGCTGCTGATCTTACTGTGTACTTCCTGTAATGGTGAGGGTATTATTTTTGACTTGGAGTTTTTTAGCCTTCCTTCTCCCCATTAATTTTACAGCACTGGAGACAAGTGGCGGTCGCGAAGGAAGATGATAACTCCCACATTCCACTTTGCTATCTTGAATGACTTTCTAGAGGTCATGAATGAACAAGGGAATATTTTGGTGAAGAAACTTGAGAAGCATGTTGACAAGGAGCCATTTGATATCTTTATGGACATCACTCTGTGTGCCCTTGATATAATTTGTGGTAAGTCCTGTTCAGTTATTGTGGTGGGACCATGAATGATGCAGAATATAATGAATTTAGCTGTGTCAGTTTGTGTTAGATGATTGAAGAGGAATGACTTTCATGTTTTCTAAATGCATTTCCATCCTTCCCTACTTTTTCCCAGGGTTTACTATGTGCATCTGAGCAGTTGAGTTTGTGGAACTGGCAGGACAGAGGTAGCAGTCTGAAGTGAGATTGTCTTTAGGAGCAGGATTTCTGGGCATGGAAATACAAAGAAAGCTCATTCCCTGCAAAGGGATATCTGTATTCACTTGTCCAAGGGATGGTGTGGTGATAGTCAGAAGCTGGGAACAGTAGTAACTTATTGTGTAAATTTCATTTTGCACTTGTGAAATGTTGATGTTTTCCTCCTAGAAACAGCAATGGGCAGGAATGTGGGTGCCCAGAAGAATAAGGATTCTGACTATGTTTCTGCTATCTACAGGTAAGCCCACATTTTCCTTAGTTACTTTGTTGAGCTGGAATTGATGCTGCTGGTGTCAGTAGGGAAGGCCAGGGAGTCAGAGAGGGAGGGATGTAAAGTGTTGGAACAGACTCACCCTGAGTCACTAAATCCCCTGGAGGCGTTTGAAGAACATGTTCCTATGGCACTTAGGGTCATGCTGTAGCAATGGACTGTGCTGAGTTAATGCTGCGTTAACACTAAGGTTAACAGTTGGACTCAATGATCTAAAAAGTCTTTTCCAACCTAAATGAATTTGTGATTTTATGATCTCACTCCTAGCTTTTGATGGAGCTTGTTGAGACAGGTATGATACTAAACAGGGGTAGACCTGAAGGGTGTGATTTTCATGGGTTCCTTGGCCTTTTCCAAATTATACCATGAGTGTTCTTGAAGTTGGTAATAATTACTCCTCTGGATCTAAAGTATGTGCAAGAGCTGAATAGCAATGACAATCAGCCCTTCCAAATGCACTCCAGTTGTGTTTAAGCATACTTGAACTCTTATATTGTTAATTTTAAATACGTTTTAAGTGCTTTTACATGCAGTCTGGTGTCTGGACATTCAAGTAGGAATGCAATGCTCTCAGAAACTGTTTGAGTTCTTGGGGCAGTATTTTGGAAGCCTGTCATGAGTAGTCTTTACAACATGGTCAATGCTTTGCTGAAGTAGGGTGTGACAGGACTGGATTATTTAATAGGACTGTTTCAAGAGGATTCCAAATAAATGAGAATATTCTGTCCTCAGAGATCAGTACTTACAGATATAAAACATGGTGATGCTGGGATAAATAACAGAAATTTTGAGATGATGTAAAATCAAGATGCAAATGTGAATGGCCTCCCTTTCAAATAATGGGTTTAAACCTACACAATATGTTAAGTTCTACTTCATTAGGGTATGTAGGGGTTTTTTGTTGTTGTTGTTCTTGAAATGTGCTATAATTTGGTGTTTTTGTCAAGTAATGTTGCATAATATAATTATTTTCCCCTAGGATGGGTGATCTAATCCAACGGCGACAGATGAGCCCTTGGCTTTGGCCTGATTTTTTGTACATATTGTTCAAGGAAGGAAGAGAGCACAAGAGGAACCTCAACATCCTTCACAATTTCACAGATACAGTATAGAGTCTTTTTTTTTTTTTTTAATTATTTATAATGATAATTTTCGTTGTTGGATCAAAGTTCTGCACTCAGAGCTTCCAAATGTGTGTGAGGTTCAGCCTCCTTGATACGCTGTCTCTCTATTGGGATGCTAAGGAATTCCCTGAAAAGAAGACAAGAGCTGACTTCCCTTTCAGAATTTATGCTGAATTTAAAAAAGAAAGTAGACTACTCCAAGGGAGTGCCAGAAATACAGGTCCTTGACAACTGAAACAAACAACAGAAATTCTTTGAACTCTTGTTCTGCCCCAAAATCTCCACATCTGGATCACCTCCAATGGCTCACTGCCAAGTTTGGAGCAGTAAGCATAGGGCTCTGCATGGTAGTGCCACTGGCTTCAGCCCTCAGAATCTGAAGCCTGTATCCATTTTCCCTTATTCAGAATAGAACTGCTGAGAGGAGAAAACACATGCAGGTCCCCACATCAGCAGTAGGACACTTTGACACAGAAATCGTTAAGCATGCATTACTCACTTGGCATAAAATGAAGTGTTCTCTTACCTTGTTAGACTGTGGACAGCCCTTTCTCTCACCAAATAACTCCTATGTTATTCTTGCCAAATCTAATATTAGGATGTTATCAGAGAGGTTGCTTTCCCCGTGCATGTACCCCATGATGTCACTGTATCAAAGTCTATCACAAAGGGAATAATCTTTGAATTTTGGCTACGTATAATGAGCCACATTGACTCTGTGTTGTTTTTAAGTACTTCATGTTTTGCTTCCTTTTATTGGAAGTTGCAGCAGTGAGGCATGAGAGAGGCTCTTAAGAGGACCTGAGGTAACACTTGCACTCTTCCCATGCTGGGCTGGTGCACTGAATATAAGAAGCCAAATCTATAATAATGTCACCTGGTGTAGGTGCTGACAGCAAGCACTGAGGTGAAGGATGGCTCAATACATGACATACTTGCATGTTCAGTGAGGAAAACAATGTGTGTGTGTAAGGAACTGTATTTTCTTTCTTCCTTTCAGTGGTTCCTCCAAGGAGAATTGCATACTCTACACCCTTTTAAATTATTTTGTTGTTTTTAAGAGCAACGCTAGTTTATTGAAGGATTCTATTTTGGCTTTGCAACAACACTGGCAACAATAAGAAATTTATGCCTCTTATTGGGTCTGTATTTTGACCTAAAAAAGGGAAATTCAGCCATTGCTCTCATACTGGAGAAAATTTGGGAAGCTTTAGTGTAGTGGGTTCAGCGAAACTGTGTGTAGCCTTGACCCAGGGTTCTGGAATGCCCTGGCTTCTCTTCAGTTTCCTGAGTTTTTCAGAGGTTGGAAGTGAGATTTTTCCTTAGTTCCCAGATAGGATACAGAAGATATTTTTGGTGATTAATGTGTTCACACTGAGGTGTTTTTTTGATATGCTGTTGCCATTGTTCGCTTTCATGATTGGCGTGTTCCAGATACTCTGGATATGTTTACACTTCTTGATGACCCCACAGGTTGTTTATGTAGTTTGGCTATCAATTTTCTTGATCACACAAAGGCTGTTCAAGGTTTATTCTATTGCTTGGGGCAGTTCACTAATAATACAAAAAGTCATTTAAATTTCATGAGCTAATGCTGACAGCTGTGTTAACTAGCTCATGTTGATGGCTGCAGATGGATGTTGTTGTTTTGAGAAGTTAGGACAAATCTGTATGAGGCAGACAGGGCGCTTGTGCTGAATTCATCATATCTGATGTAACGGTTCTAATCTCAGGTCATTGCAGAAAAAGCTGAAGAACTTAAAAACACCAAACAAAAGAAACATGATAACGATGGCAACTATGAAGAAAGTGGTTCCAAAAAGAGAAAAGCATTCCTGGACATGCTGCTAAATGCAACAGATGATGAAGGGAAAAAACTGAGCTACAAGGACATTCGTGAGGAAGTGGATACTTTCATGTTTGAGGTAACCAAGGAACTCATTACTGTGTTGTTGTTGTTGTTGTTGTTTTGGAAAATCTCAATGTTTCTATCCTACAGAGGTAGGATAGAAACATTGGTACGCCCTGGAAAAATGTTGGACAATGCATATGTGGTAGGCCCTGCCTAAATGAGCAGGCTCTACTCATTAAAGCAGGTGAGAAATAAAAGCTTAATGGCTGACATGGACCATGGGCTCTTGGCTTTTGTTGCAAACTTCATTAACACTGAATAGTTTCAGTGTTTTCACTTTGCATTTTGTCAGGTCTCCTTATATTTTTTCCCTTGCTACATTGGCTGCTGTCTTATGGTTCTGATGTCCACTGTACATCAGTGCTTTGTCTTCTTGTAGCATCTTGTAATAGGATGGCTTGGGTTGGAAAAGACTTTAAAGATTGTCCAGTTACAACCCTCCTGCCATGGCAGGGATGTAATCAACTAGATTAGGTTGCCAGGGCCCCATCCCATCTGGCCATGGATACCTTGAGAGACAGGGCATTCAAAACTTCCCAGCATGGCAACATGTTTCTCACTGATCTCTGAGTAAAAAATTTTTTCCTAACATCTAATCTTAATCTCTTCTCTTTTACTTGAAAATCATTCCCTCTTGTTTTATAATGACCTGCCCATGTGAAATGTCACACTCCTTTTTTTTTATTATTTTAATAAATCTCCTCTGATTACTTAAAGGCCACAATCAGCTCTTCCTTGAGCCTTCCTTTCTCCAGGCTGAACAACCCCAACTCTCTCAGCCTGTCTTCACAGGAGAGGTGTCCCAGCTCTCTGATCATCTTTGAAGCCCTTCTTCTTGTCTGATTCCCAAAGGAAGGATCTGAAGAAGGTTTTCATGAATTTTCCACACACTTCCATTAGATGGACTTGTATTCTCTCAGAAGAGCTTAATTCATAGAATCATTACTGCTGTAACCTAGAGAAGCTCTCTTCTCATCTTGCCATTTCTGTACTACAGCAGCATCCCGAACTTCACCACAAGTGAACTTTTTTAGTATCAAAATCCTCTTTTGGTCAACTTNTAAAGGTTACAAGTTGTGTCCATTGTATCTCTCCTGTGATAGTCACTGGCCAGATGTTGACTGGACAGCAACCAAAAAATGAATCTACATTTGATTCATTGTGTAGATACTGATAGTTCACACAGCTCCTGAGAATCAGAAGAGAGAAGAGAGGGATTTTGCTTGCATTATTTCAATACTTTTCCCTTTTGGTTGGTTGTCAGCACAATCATGGATCACATTTGATATCGATAGTGTGTTGAATAGAGTTATTCACTCTTGGTTCTTGTTTTTATCGTGACTATGTGACTAATAAGCCTCACTTTTCATACTACCTGCACATATAAGTATTTACAAAGTCCACTGGTGCATGGGAATAGAGTTGAATTGAATGTCCTTGTAAATCTGGACCTGTAGGGCCATGATACAACGGCAGCTGCTATGAACTGGGTCTTGTACTTGCTTGGACATAATCCGGAAGTTCAGAAGAAGGTTCACAGGGAATTGGATGAGGTGTTTGGTAAGTTTCCACTCCCCCTTCATTTGGGTTTTCCTACATTTGTGAGTGGAAATGTGTTAAAAGCCTAGAAGTAAAAGAGGATTTAAGAGCATGCCTTGTAGCCCTTCTGGGGTTTTCAGCAACTAGAGGTGATTGGGATGGGTGTGGGAAAGTCTGTAGGGGCATCTAACCAACTTTATGTCTTTAGGGCAAGATATGCACGTTCAATACATTTGTAACACCTTCTTGTGTGTAGTCTTGGTGCATCATGAGAGTTTCTGGGGGGATCCAGGATGGGTTTGTTCAGCCAGAGATGGGCAGTTTTGGTCTTGTTCATCCCTCTATTTGTTTTTGGACAGACAACACTGAGCGTTCTGTTACAACGGATGATTTGAAGAATCTTCGATACCTTGAATGTGTTGTGAAAGAAGCTCTTCGTCTCTTTCCTTCAGTTCCCATGTTTGCCCGTACCTTGAGAGAGGATTGCTTTATTAGTAAGTAGCAGTCTGCATTTGCCACTTCCCCTTGTGTTAGTATTTCTGCAGTAGAGATGTTTCCCAAGTAAAGGACAGTGTGGTTTTATTTTCTGCTGTTCTCTTGTGTATAGGAAGTCACTTGTTTGCTGTTGTTTTGACTCTTCTTCTCTCTTTCCCTCTTCTCTTTAGGTGGATATCAGATACCAAAAGGTGCAAATGTCCTTGTTTTAACTTATGCCCTGCATAGAGACCCTGAGATCTTCCCTGACCCAGAGGAGTTCAGGCCTGAGCGTTTCTTCCCTGAAAATTGTAAGGGAAGGCACCCATACGCTTATGTGCCCTTCTCAGCTGGTCCCAGGAACTGCATTGGTATGTATCTGAAGAGGAAGCCCTTGTAATGTAACAGTTCTGCCTTTGAATGAGGTAACTGAGACAGAAGAGTACTGTTTGTATAGTGTTCTTTCTCACTCCCAACCCCTGAATTCTGGGTGCTGTGTGCCCTGCAGGCCTAGTATTTGAGCTGCCCCATTTTTTTTCCTCTGAGGCACTTCCTTTCTTCCTAGGGACAAGTGTCTATCATGCTGATGGTTCCTCCTGACTGGTGTACAGCCTGGCAGCATGCTTTTGGGCTCCTGTGTTAGCATATGATTGCTTCCAAATTTCTGATCCTCAGTGTCAGCAACACAGAATGAGAGAAGACACATGTTCTGCACCTGTTTTGTTCTGGAAACACCTCATTTGTCTCTCTCAGTTTCTGAGCTGGATGTCCAAACATGCAATCTGTGACTGATGTATTTTTTCTCTATTTCTGACACTGTAGTTGGTTTGGTGTTTTCTCTGTCATCCCAGAACTCGTTAGCACTTTCAGATGCCACTGAGACACTTGGCATTTATCTGTGCCTCAAGTAGAGGCGGGGTTGTTTATATTGCAGAACATGTGAAAAGACTGTTCCCTGCACTGACTTTAAGCGGAGATGGGGAACATCCAAAAGTTTTCATACCGTTTACAAGAATGGGAAATATTACTTCTTTTGGGGTTTTTTTGGTTTTGTTTGTTTGATTTGGTTTCTGTTTTTGGGAGATGGGATTGATTTGTTTTGATTTTTCTCATTGGAAGTAGGTGCCGTTTTCCATAAGAGCAGTAAACTAGCTCTTTCCTTGTTCCAAAGAGAAATCTAATTTAATATAACATGTCTAGCTAGTTCCTGAGTGTTCAGGAACATGTGCAGGAGAGGTGGTTCGTTAATATAATTGCAGAAGTGCATCGTGTGTAATGTCTACAGACTTCCATCTGTGTATTAAAATACAGAGGGGAGAACATAAAAAGTTCTGAGCACTGTGTTTTGCATGCCATTTCAATTTTTTAGTTTCTGTGAACTGCCTGGATTGTAGCACTTGGTTTGGTTTCCCTCACATTTCTCTGTTCTCATGTTTGCTCCTTCACCTGTCTCGGATTTATAAATTGAGCTTTGCCCTCTGTGCTACCAAATCATCAGTGTGTATGAGGCTTAATGATCAGTGAAGCAAGGTCTGTCCGTCATTCCGTTGGAGTTCCTCCTTTCCACAAATATGGAACCATGAGATTTTTCACTCCCCACAGTCCCTGTGCTGCATCTTCTGCTCTGGTCATCCATCCATTCCCCCTGCCTACTCCACCCAAGAGACACGACAAGGCTGTGTTTTGTAGTAGTTCCATATAAAGGGTTGACTGTTTCCCCTTTGCTCTTTGATTTCTGTGTGCTGTGGGAAAGGGGACCTACTGTGGATGGTCCCAAGAAGGCCAGTTTTCATGTAGAGAAAAGTGCTAGTCTTGGCTGTATCCATATGAACTTGGTTTTGGCCTAAAGCTAGTTCTGTTCTTAAGTCCTGTGAGCATGCAAGTGCAGCAGCTGTTGATGCAACCTGACAAGAACTCAAGAACTATTTTTTTTTTTCTGCCCTGTAACTCATAGGTCAGCGCTTTGCACAAATGGAGGAGAAAACTCTTCTAGCTCTCATCCTGCGGCGCTTTTGGGTGGAATCATGTCAAAAGCCAGAAGAGCTTGGTTTATGTGGAGAATTGATTCTTCGTCCAAATAAAGGCATCTGGATTAAACTGAAGAGAAGACCAAATGCTGGATCAGAATGAAAGGAATTTCAAGAGTTTATTCCCAAAAGTTTTCAATCTATTTAGGCTGAGACATATTTTAAAATCAAATATTTTGATGTCAGTCCAGCAATTTGTTAAAACTAGTTGTTACTGTTTTATTAAAATAGATGTAGTAATAGCCCTGATTGCTCTACTTTTATAGTGCTTGTGAACTTCATGTTAATCTTTGGAATGCAATTCTTTAAGCCTTAAATTTTAGTGCCTTATCTGCTCAGCTGAAACTATTCTATTGCCAGAGTGCCACAAAAACTTAAACTATGGTAACAACAACAGCAATGCCTGTAATGAAGTGATCAGCTTACATGCCATAGCATTTTCCAAGTAACTGGAAGTCTCAAGTATTTGTAAGGTTTTCAAGTTTCTTTGGTTCTGAAAAATACAGGTGATAATGCTTCCTCTTGGCACAGTATTTTTTGGGTTTTTTTTTGTAAAGACTGCCTCTGTAAAGACCAACCAAAAATCTCTGATCATTGCACTCCTCCTTGGTAAGCATTTGCAGTAGTTTATATGAAGGGAGTGCTTTGAATTATTTTTTAGCAAACTGTACCAAAAGCATTAATTTGTATAATCATAGCAGGAACCAGACAGTATGTAAATTACACACAGGATTTCATAATGACAGAAGCACTGTATTTTTACAAACTTTGAGAATAAACTTCTATCATGCCTCAATGTGGACTGAAATTGTATCTGTTGAAATTGCATGCCTGTGTACAGGTAAATTGAAGATGGATAGTTTTTTCTTAGCATTAATTCTTATAGGGTGATCAATCAACTAGATTTTACTGTGCTAGTCTAAGCTGAAACAATCAGCCAGTGTGCTCTTACCTTCTAGTGCCCTGAAGGCAACATAGTTTTTTTGCTAATTGATGTTGAAGAGGAATTACAGTGATGGAATGAAGTGCCTGTGAAAGTTTCTGATTGTACCTTCAGGATGGGTCAAAATCTGTTACAGGCCATACAGCTGGAGAACAGACTCTCCGTGATTTTTGCAAGCTCTAAAGCAAAAGCTGGTGCTAAACCAAGCTGAGGTCCTCTAGCTGGTCTGGCTTTACTTGTGCCCTATGCTTTGGGGCTTCTTTTGGCTGGTATGTGTTGCTCTAGCACGATGCCTGGTGCTGTACAAAGAGGGGTGCCCAGCAATAACCACACTCGTGTCTTTAGCTGCTCTTGCCTCTTGGCAGTGAGGGCTTTTGGTGTGTTGCCTTTAAAGGTTTTTCTTGGGCTCTGGGCAGCCTGCAGAGGGGAACTGAATGAGAAGCTGGAGGTCAAAGCTGATACAACTAAAATGGACTGGTCCACTCTAATGATTAATGTGTTACAAAATAAGAGAGGAGTAATCTGTCATTACTCATTTTGTTGACATTTGCAGATTCTTTCTCTTGTCTGTTTTCCATGTGTCCTTTTAACAACACTTAGTCATTTAATACCTGGGATACTGTTGTACTTTGCAGAATATAATAATAAAGACAAAATAATTTATATTTTTTCCAAATAGATCAGAGGTGTCCTTGAACATGCCAAATTCTTTTTAATCTGATAAGCCTAGTTTTTACTATGTTCTGAGGATCTTCTAAAAAAAGTATTTAACTGATTAATTTACATAAATGAAATCACAGATCTTGACAATTAGCCTATAATCACTACCTTTATTTTACCATTAAGACAAAATAGTCTTTAACCATAGTAAACTTGCATTATTCAGCCTTCTTTTTCAAATATAAGTTTCATTGCTATGTAACAAGAGTTTCAGTTTCCAGGGCTGAATCTAAATATTGTCTTCTTTATAATTAGATAACTTTTGAGCCACCTTCATATGTTAATGCATATAATACACATAAGCCATGTTTTCTAAAGAGACTCTAAATAAAGGAATTATTTCATGCTTTGGGGTATTTGGCAGTGTGAAGTTTTAAGGTAAACAAGATTAGCATCCAAAATATGTTTTCTCAGGAGATTTGGCATGTAGTTGAGACCTGGAGAAGTACCTCATGTCTTAAGCTATGTCCTTAACTTGAGGACTTTCAAGACAGATGAAAATTAATATTACTTCCTTTTCTTCTGTGGGATCTGTTTTGTGGAAACAGTTTGTAAGATTGACTAAATTATAACAATTTTTTCCATAAGAAAATTTTTATGACTTCTATCTACACTGACCAAAATTTTTTTTTGTGCTTTGCTTTTGTACCATGCCCTTCTGATATAATGTGTGTATATCTCCTATAATTTCCTTATACTCTCCAAAATGGACAAGAAAAGAATTAAGACAAAAACTGGATAAAACGATAATAAGAAACACATTATGAAAAGTGCATGGGCTCAAATGCTGGCATGAGGTTGCCAATGTGAAAAATCCCTATTTAGTGATGCACAAAGTGTCTTTGCCAAGATAAGCACTGATATAATCCTATAGTCTTTGTGTTCTGAGTTGTTCTGAAATGGCAGTGATCTCTTATCTTCTGTTGTGAAAATTGGTTCTGAAGGAATCTGGGGCTGCTAAGGTAATAAATATTGAGGAAAACTGTACTGAACATACAGGGAACTTAGTGCCTGCAGGGTAGATGTTAAATACCTTGCATTGTGTAGTGTGCTTTCATTAGGTAAAATGTGTGGTGTGTAGTTGTTGGTAGTGGTTAACAACAACCTTCTGGGGGTGGGGGTTTGTTTGTTAGTTTTGTGTGGGGTTTTGTTTTTTTGTTTGTTTTGGGGTTTTATTTTGTGTGGGGTTGGTTTTTTTTTCCTGTAGGGCTGCAGAAGGTAGCACAGCATTGCCAGGTTTCCTGATAAAATAATGGGACAACAAAATATTGCATAATAAAAACTGCATGTGCATTGTAGCTGTTTGTGATCTTTTCCAGAGTTCCAGGTATCAGCTGTGGTATTAAGGCAGCAGCTGATCTCTAAACCAAAATATTACACCTTTTATAAAGATCCCTTTTGTATGCTGTCAGAAAGGACACAGCTTTCTACTGGGATATCAGAAATGGAATATGTGAGTGTTCCTGGATCATGGTTTACAGCTGTTACGAGGAACACTGACAACAAACTATGTGTGACCTCCCTCTGTTGGGAGGTTCTGCTTGAGAGCACTTGGAGGGGCCTGAGAGGCTGTAGAAGTTTCCAGCCACCTTGACACAAACTGATTTTTGGCCTCTGAAGGTTGCACGTTATGGACACATACAGGAGGTGGAATAGTGGTGCGTGCTAGATATCCATCTGCCTTCCTGAATTTAATCCTCATGCTGTAAAAGACAAAACCTCATGTATAAATGTTAATACTCTGCTCCAAACAAATGATTTTGCTGTGTTTGATCTCACATGTCATCTCCTCTTCCAGCAGCTAAAAGAGTCAGATCCTTTGGAGAATCCTACCCCAATTTTCTTCCTAAATGAGTACTGGTGCCATGCTCTGGCAAAACTCCCATATAGAAGTACCTCAGTTTATAGTCAGGTCACATTTAGAAGATGACCTTCATGGTCTGCTTGGATTAAAAGATTAAAAACTAAATTAACTCACTTCCTAAACCAAAAAAGAGTCTCCTTTGGGAAGTCTCTTAGTTGTAGTCTGCTAAATATAACTCCATCTTTTGTTCAACAAATGGACTTTCTGTTCGATGCCTGGAGTATAACTTGTGGAGCTACAAAGTATTCATTGAAATTGCAAACTATTTTGAGCAAAGAAAGGCAAAAGTTTTCACTTAGCAAAAGACTCAACTTCTGGCATATGCCCAAATGACCTCAGTCCAGGCTAGTAATTGAGGGACACTTACAACTTGCTCAAGAGTTACTGTTTGATAGTTTACAGGCCTTGATCAAGATATTGGGGCCCTTCAGTGTATGTTGAAATATTCTGTCTTCTCTAATATTTGATGATAACCAGCATCAGGTGCTTTAGCTGCAAAAAGTAAGGCCTTGGGCAGTAATATGATTCTCCATTAATAAAAAAAAATGCAAATCTGATTATAAGAAGAAAATAAAAAATTACCTCTGAAATAACAAACTCAGTAGCTATTTGTTGTTTAATATCTGCGACTGTCTTCTATTTCTTTAATATGATCTTGAATTTGGTTTGCATTGATTTTTTATTTGACATCTGACTTGCAGATTTTTCTGGGCTCTATTTCCAGGAAGACTATTGTTGACATGTAATTGCAGGATATGAAACTACTAACCTGCTTTTATTTCGATACAATACACAATGTTACACTATTCACAGATCAGTAAATTATTCTATCCATCTTTTTGCAGCCATTTTAGGTGGTATCAAGTCAAACAGAAGATTCTGCCCTGGTGAAACAGTGGATTGTTCAGACAATGAAAAAAGCTCTAGATGGTTGATTGCAAGAAGAAAAGATCAGCATTTAGATTTAGAGTTTGTTTTAGCAGCATTTGGTATTTTATTTCTCTCTCTCCTTTGTCATATACATAACGATAGCCATGAAGTTCTTCAGAATATTCGTTAGTTGGTTGGTTTTTTTCCTACTGGAGCATTTGGGTTCATGATGTTATTACAGTATCCTCATTCAGATGGAAGGGTGTGCACCAAGCCAAAACAAAATGAGATTGTGGATTGTTCCCACCATACTGGTGCCTTCCTTCCCTCATTTCCTCTGAGAAACTTCTCTTGCTCCACATCACAACCAGTGGGTGTTGTCTCATCACAGAGAGTGGATACTCCTTGATGTTGAAGCCATTTTTGGAATAAGACTGCGTAAGAAATGTGGGATTTGGTTCTGCCAGGCAGAATTGGACCTAAATCAGGCTAAAGTCCAGTCATTTATTTCCTGAGGTGAAATAGTTCAGTAATTCCTGCCACCTTTGCAGATTAATGAGATCTGTGTGTGGATTACTGTGAAAATCAGCAGAAAGCAGTATCAAGCAAGTAGGCAATTGCACTGCCAGGGAGAGGTCATCTTAAAGAACTTGCTTAGGCTGAAGCAGGTTTTGCTTTTTGTAACTACCAAGTGAAAATGAAGCAGAATCAAACAGAACCGAACTCTTCATTGTATTTTAGATTATTCAAATAAATTTTGAAATTGGACAATCAAAAACATTCCCATTTATAAAAAAGTTTTGATGAGCTCTTTTTTTATTTCTGCTATCTTAATTATTGAATTACCTAAATAAAACATCCTGATTTAGCTAATATTTAGAATATTGATAGCTAAATTGATACAATGAGGGAGTTAAGACTAACAGTAACTTTATATGTTGAGCCCTTATGAACCTAAGGAGTATTGGATGTTTTTGACATACTATGCACTTTAAATTTCTAAATCTTCTCCTGGTTTAAGTCATATAATCACTGGATTTCAGAGAGGCTGAGGAAACATACCAGCTGAGAATTCGTCTCAGCATGTTTTGCAATTTGTCTTATAATAAATATGTCCTGTAATAAACAATAACTCACTCATCAACTTAGAGTCCATAATACATTTTTTAATCTGTACAGAAGTATAGCTTTGATGGTTTGAGCAACAGCACAGCAGTGTAAATGGGAACACATCCTGTGAGTAGCAGGCCCAGTGAAAGAGAATGCATTTATTTTTCAATGTGAGCGTGCTCATTATGATTCTCTTTGGATAACATTTCTGCCTTTTTTCTGAGCTTCACCATCAAATTCAATTGATGCCCGTACAGATGTAATCAAAATGATGTTTGCTTTAAAAGAAAAGTGATACCTTTCTTTAGAAAGAGTGATACCTAAATTCCAGAACTGTCCCTTTAAGGAAGTATTTTCTCTTTCTTTTTTCTTTTTGTCCCCAGCAGTTTTCTTCTGAAACAAACAACCATCACCAGAAGATGCCCCTTCCTGAGACAAAATTCTAAAATATAGACAATGGATTATAGAAATGAAATCTTGCAGAAACTTCTGATGAATGTGGATACGATTACATGTTTCATGAATGACACACATGACTTTGGTAAAATTTATAGTCAATCTGCTCTGTTTTTGAATGGTATACCTTGTTTTTCCAAAAGTGTGTGATTGAAGGCCTTTTGTTTTTTTGTTTGTTTGTCTACTTGTGTTTTAATTAAAACAATGACAAACTGGAATAACTGTCCAATATCTGAAATGGAAAGCCCAGATAAGAAATGAAAAATGAAGAAACTAAGTTCTTGGAAAAAAGTTCTAATCCCTTTCTGCCACCAATTGAACTGTGCACACACACACACACACACAGAGGGAAAACAATTATTTTGATTGAATACTAGTATAAGTTGAGCAACACAAAAAATGGTAAGTTCAGCTCACTTTGTTTATAAATACTCAAATACTGGTAGGTTTTGTGATTGCTTTCAGGGATGATGAAAATTCTGTAGTTTGATATAAAGGTGAAAAGTTTTCCAGGAGTTTAAAATCTGATCATCATTTTAGGGGAGAAAATAGAGACTGTGCTGCATATGTAGGGTTATACAGGATCAACTCCTGCACAGTGTAGATGATAGATGTTCTGAAAATGTGTCCCAAGGTCAGTAACAATGTTGACAAAAACAGTACCTGTTCAAAGTAAATATTAAAGACAAGTTAGCATTGCAGGTAGTAATATTTAACAAAAAGTGTTGACTTTTTTTTTTTTTTAGTAGAGTGCAAACCCGATCCATGCATCCAGACTTACTATGTGTTCAGGTATGTAATCATTATTGCAACTGGTATTCAGTGAAAGGTTTTCATAGCAACAAGACAGTGTAAGTTGGAGGATCTATGGCTTGTGTTTTGTGGTTAATTTATTTCACTGCTTAAGTTGTTGCATGTGAAAAAAAGGTTTAGAATTCTTATAGTTTATGAAGCAGTGAGTGTGAGCCATTTGTTTGCTACATTGATAACAGTATTTACTAAACTATCTGGAGAGTCAGTATTAGTAATGCCATTTTAACAGAATATCGTTCCCAGTCTAAGCAAGAATGAATATTGTGCTGTTGAAAGGTACGCCAAAACAACAAATCACAGCTGCAAGTGTAATTTTCAATGTAATTTTGAATTAATGGTGAAACAGTACCAGTGTAAATCAGTTTTAGGCTTAGCAGTGCTTTATAAAACTAATTAAACATCCTTATTAAACATATCCTAAAGAATGATTTTGTGTTTTTTAGGATGAATTGGATTTATCAGACTTTTTGTTTCGTTTTCTTACTTGCTTCCATTCACAGTGGTAAGTTAATATATAATTACTGAGATCTACACACAGCAGCTCTTGTAGAAGGGGAGAAGAACAGTAACTGCAGTCTGCTCTTGAGGGTGCTGTTTTTTCTGCTGGGTAGAGCTTAGTTAAATTTGGGTAACTGGCATAACCCTATTGTCTGACACGGAACTTTCTCATGGGGCTTTACTGACACTGTTCTGCCACCTCCCGTGCTGTCACCTCCCCCAGCACACATGGGACCATGCCACAGGCAGTTTTCTCTGCAGGACTGAGACTGCTTTCGCAGTGTAACCGTGAAATCTGTGTGATGCTCCACTTTCTGTGCCCAAAGGCCGGGTTAGTAGCCCGAGCAGCAGCTGGGGAAGGAAGCCCTTTGTGGCTGATGGGGGTGCAGGAGGCAGAGTAGTGCACGTCTTTCATTCTGTGTTAATGATTTACTTTGCTCCACTAGCAAAAGTTAAACTACAAAAATTGCATGGCGCTTCTCTGAAAGTGCCTTTCCTGATAAATTATAACTAAGGCCTAACATGGGCAGAAGTTCAGTAATAACTGTTTTCTCAGAGAAAAATTAGGTAACAGCTTTTTAGCAAAATTTAATAGATAAATGTAGTATTATTTAGGAAGATATTTCACCTGGCTTTAAATCTCAACAAAACTCAAATCTTGGAAAATTTCTGAGGCTTAGAAAACATTTTAATTAAATTAAAGTGTTCAGAACTGGCACAGTTTTACAGTGGTGCCTAGTTTTACAGCAAAAATAATTTTTTTTGGTGTTAATTTATGCTAGAACAATAATAGGACCTGAAATATCTGATACAGCAAATAATTGCAATATTATTTTCTTTTAGCTTTAGAATTCACTTAGAGTATTCTAAGAATAGGAAATATTTTTCTGTTAATGACAAAGTTGGACAAAGAAATGCTACTGAGAATAATAAATACCATTTTTTAGAGGAAGAGCTTGAAAGTATACATATACCAGAGAATTTGGATGTTTAGAAAGTCTAACTTTTTACTAATAAGGAATTAACCTTTGAGAGATACTAGCACATCTAGCACATATGACTAATAATCCTTATTCCCTTTTAAAAAAAAATTATATATTACACCTGTATGCAGGAAACATTGAATTGCCAAAGTATAGTTTATAATCACATTAACAAATAAAATCCACTTGTAGTATTTTAAAACTGTAAAATCGAATATGATATTTCAATTTGTTTTAATTTTAAATATAATTTGATACAATATGATCACTCTATCATAACGGATTAGGCCACTAGATAAAATGTTTTCCATTGGGTTCCCCCTCAGTCTGTAAAAATACATTATTTTCTCTTTATCTTTTATCCAAGAAATAACACTTTGGTAGATGAAGGAATAAAAATCGCCATTTTATTGGTTTGTTACTTCTTTTGGAGAGCAAATTCAAGAAGAGAGTGATCTGTGCAAGGACAGCTCTCCTGTGTGTTTTAATATAGAGACCTTAGAGCCCTTGGATAAACTGCCCTACTTTTCCACTACAGTGGACATTCAAGACCCCTGAGTGTCTTGAGACTGACAGATCAGAGGGGCGGGCCTGCAGTTGTGTCAGGGGAGGTTTAGGTTAGACATTAGAAAAATGGTCTTCACCCAGAGGGTGGTTGGGCACTGGAACAGGCTCCCCAGGGAAGTGGTCAGAGTACCAAGCCTGACAGAGCTCAAAAAGTGTTTGAAAAACATTCTTGGACAGGCGTAACTCTTGAGGATGGTCCTGTGCAAGGCCAGAAGTTGGTCTCAATGATCCTTGTGGATCTCTTCCAACTCAGCATACCCTGTGGTTCTGTGATCTTACAAGCGCATTCGTTTTGAAAGATGGGGGCAGGTTGCTGCTTCGGTACTTTTGCTGCACAGCTCTGCAGTGTGAGTGGCTGCTATTGCAGAGTTCAGTATGTCATTCAGAGTTAAGAAGTCCTGCAGATGCTAGGTAGTGGTAAATTTTTATTCTAGACTGTTCCTGAGACATTATTCCTGTAACAGTATTTTCTTCATTGTGAAGAAGGTTTTGGGCATTCAAGGTGGAGTGTGAGAAAGCTGAAGGTCTATGAAATGCTGGGAGCCATTGAGACTTTGCACACTGGCACCACCTGTGACTCTGACCTCAGAGCACCCCTAAAAAATAGGATTGCCTTTACATAAAATTTTTTAACTCCTTCTGGTCTCTGCACTTCCTCTTCTTGATTTTCATCATAGCAATGTTGTGTATTGATCTCTCTCAGAAGAGGCTTCTGCTATTCCTGAGATCTGCCTTCCCCCTCTGCCATGCAGATCTGCTTTGTGTCAGCTTCTTGGGTTTTTACCTTGGTTCAAGCTGCCTTGCTCCAGCATTGGGTACGAGGCAGGGAACAGAGGGAGACACCATAGACACTATTATTTCTGCTGGAATGAAAAGATGAGGCTCTCAGAGGAACTATGTTACTCACCCTCCCTTACCCACTTTTCCTGACAAAAGCCTGTTTTAAAAGCAAGGTCAATGACAAAGAGGAGCAGTGGCTTCACCTTCTCCTGGTGAACTGAATGTTTCCATCTCTAATAATTGACACATTTTGTTATTCCATGTCAGAATGTGTGACTCAGATCTATGAAAATACATTCTTCCAAGGAGGAGACCTCACTACAGTTTTTACACCAACTGCCAATTACTGCCAAGTAGTGTGTACTTACCATCCTACCTGCCTGCTCTTCACCTACTTGCCAGGGACATGGACTAAAGATCCTGCAAAAAGGTAGATTGTTCATGTGCTTGTGTCTTTTGCTGGTCTCCTGTGATAATTTAGAATCCTGGTAACATTTTGACAGAACACAGGCATGCAGGGAAAGGTACAGGGTTGCCATGGAAAACAATGTCATGTATCTCTAAAATTGTAATCCAAGAGTAATTGCTTGAATTCGAAAGGTTAAATTTGACAATGGCCAATTTTTCGCACTTACACACCAGTCTTTTCAAGTAAAGAGAACTGACTCTGCACACCCTCCTTTATGGCATGTATTTATTGTTGAGGGGCAATGTGAATAATTTCATATCTCAAATGATTTCCTGTACTGCCCCCATCCTTTCTATTTAGCATATTTTCCTCACAATTAAGAATTTCAGTAGCCTGAGAGAATGAGGTTGTCTTCTCTCTATGTCCAGTGTATTTCTGTCCTCCAAACCCTGGGCTCTGCTTTTCATTTTATTGAAACCTCTTGGAGCTCCCACAAACATGAAGTATTCTCAGCTGCCACTAGTACCAACAAAACGTGTAAGGCTTGACCCTATTTTTCTTCCAATTGCATTTGTCAAAATCTTCATGTTGAAGGATATTGGACAGGCTGCATTTCACCTGAGAAACTGTTATGAAAGTCTGTATTGTACTGCAAAAGCTGTGAATTGTTGCATTTTAAAACACAGGTTCTCCTGCTACTTAAAAGACAGTGATACAGAAATGCTGCCAAAAGTGGATGTGGAAGGAGCTATCTCTGGACATTCCTTAAAACAGTGTAACCAAATTAGTGGTAAGATATGGTTATTCACATGCATCTATTTTATGCTCTATACTGCATAGGAGCTGCCAAAAAATTAGCATTTTGAAAAAAGGAATAGAACCAGGGAAGCAGCCAAGCAGTGACTTGTGTACTCTTTGCCAGACCTGTTTCAAACACAGGTGACAAAAACTCCACTGGTTTTACTCTTCAGGCCCACCTATCTGCCAGCCAGGCTCCCCAGATGAGGTAACAGGGAAATATGCTCCTGCAGTCACTGTTTCTTTTGCTAGAGGCAGATGGCAGCCCATGTTTTAACTGCTGACTCCAGTTCTAAAGATTAATTTATTACTACAATTCCACTCCAGAAAGTGGCTCATATAGCATGTGGGACCCTGTTTTATAACTCTGAGGTGCAGATGCTCAGGAAACCTAAAGTGCATAGTCACAAAGTGCTAGTACCTTGGTGAGTCTGTGTGCATTTGTTAGGGTATAAGCACATATACATGAAGCCTTAATGTCTGCATGCCATAACTGCAAGTTATCACCAGGCATCTTAAAAGCCTATTAAAGGTGTTATTTTCTATGTTTTAAATTTGCACTGTCATAATTATGCCTTTAAAAGGAGATCAAGTTTAAACATAGCATGGTACTTCAGAAAAACAGAATAAGGAAGAATATAGTTATTCACTTCCTGCCTTTGAGGACAAATAGTGTCTTATGGATGTCAGGCTAGTTCTCTAGTTGTACTGGTACAGCATCTCAACATGGCAGGTCTAAGCAGGTTTTTATGCAAGTTCTCCACTGTAGCTATTATCAAGTAAGTTGTGCTTGCTTTTGCTTGCCATTTGCCCTTCAGAACAGTCAGGCCCTTTCAAAGCTCTTTCTTGCCAATAACCCTTCATGTTTGTATTTCTGAGTATCTTGGGATAGCATAAAAAAGATTTCAGTGAGATGTTATTTTTTATGCTATTTAGACTAATGGAATTACTGTAGAATCAGACTAAAATGAAAATCTATCCATACATGTTTAAAAATGCCTATAATCATTGGCTGACTCCTGTTCTGTGAAATGACCTTCATTTCAAACCCCACAGTTGCAATCCTCCCTCTGTGGAGTGTAAATGTAATATCTGACTCAAATGGGAGACATCTGTTGCTTATGAGGACAGAACTTGCCATTTAAACTGCTCTATGAATTTGGAACCGGGAAAATATATTTTAATATTGATTCTGAGTTCTTGCTTTGGTGAATGTCATCCTAGTCTCAGTCAGCCACAGGGGTTACAGCTCCTCTCTCATGTAGGCAGGGGCACTGTTAAAGTCAGTCAGTTTTGACCCTAGCCATGAGGTACTACACTAAGCCTACATTTCTGATTTGGTGCCAGATCTATGTATAAAGTGTGATGTAACTGAAGTGAGCGTGGGATGTGGCATCTGCATTATGCTGTATTTTGGGCAATTTGGGGCATGGGATGGGAGAAGAATAGAAGTATATTTTCAGAACTCGGTCTCTCTTTCTTCACAGCTTGCAGCCCAGATGTCCATGTAGGACTGGATATGGAAGGGAATATTTTTGATGTTACTATGGCTGACAGCTATCAAGAGTGTCAAAAACGATGTACCAATGACAACCGTTGTCATTTTTTTACATATGCCTCTGAAACATTTCCCAATGCAAGCTTTTGGTAAATACAGCTTGGATTCATTTCCCTGGACAGCCCTGCACCTAAGTAGAGTAAATCTCAGAGCAGTCTAAGGTGCAAGAATTTATCCAAGAATATTCAGTTTATTCCTCCTTGCAATGTTTGTTCACACTTACAGGTAGGAAAATATCAATAGTAAATTGGCTTTCATTTGTCCATTGGTGAGAAAGACAAACTTGATTATTACAGACCTGAAAAAACCTAAAATCCTCTGAAGATATTGAAATGCAAATTATATTGATAACTGTGCCGCATATTTGCTCTGTTCGATCTCCCACTCCTTTTTGTTCTGAAAATAGCATAATCAGAGCATCCAGAGAAATTATTTCATTTTAATGAGACCTATTATTGAGCTCTTAATCTGCTAAGTTTTTCAAGTTAAACATTGTTCAGCTAGCTCTGTTCATCATTTGAAGTCAGTTCTGGAGGTTGGAGACTGTTCTGGTGTGAGGCCAAACCATGCACAATGGTGGGAATTGTGGGTTCAGAAGGATGGTTTAGTCCAAGGAAGAAGACCTCTTTTCTTACCACTTTCTTTACTCTTTGTCATTCAGTAAAAAATGCTCCTTGAAACATACCAGTGTAGGAACTCCAACCAACATAAAGGTGCTTGATGAGGTTGTGTCTGGATTCTCTCTAAAGCCATGCCAGCTTTCTGAATTAGGTAACTATTTAAAATCTCTGGTTCTCTTTAGTTTTAAGGGTCATGTATCCTGAAATGCAGACTATCATTGACATATAGAAATGTTTCATTATGTAGAATAATTCGAATGTAATCTTATTCTTAAAATATAGTTAGTACACTCAGGGACAAAGGAGGTTCATCTCTTTTTAATTTTTTTGTGTTATCATTTGTCTTACAGAAACAGTTCCCTTCTTTAAAGATCTAAAGAATTCCTTCATAAGATTAGCTTGATGAAATTGTGCGTTTTCTTTGCATCATGGATACAAAAATGAAAGATAAAAGCCTATCAGATTCAAAGATCAGGGGAAATATAAAGCTTTCTACATTCTGTTTGTATACCATGTATGCACTTGAAAATTTTTAGTGGAGATCTGCAGCTTTCTAGTACACCTGGCTAACAGGAGAATATATATTATGCATTTTGTGGGTGATTTGTGATGAAAGAGAAAAGTCTGTGCTTGTTCCTGCAATCATTACTCAGACAAAATTCTCAAGAGTCTAAAATCAAAGAGTTTGTATCAAACCTTCTTATTCTCAATTGAAACATCTTTCAGTTTTTTCTTTTTTTTTTCTTTTTCTTTTAAAATCTATCTCCACTTTGTCTTTCTGTGTGAGGTTTTCCCTTCTTAATGATGATGTTATTCTGCTTTCATATAGCCTTATTTTACCTCACAGATAATCTTGTTTTCCTGTATAAATCACGTTTTGTAGAGACTATATCAATATATTTCTTTCTAAAACCAGTGCTTGGGTTTACTGCTGCGCAGAGCTGGCACAGAATCTGAGCTCTCTCCCCAACATTCCTCCTATCAATAGTCTGGGGGTGGGCAAGATCCTGTGAGGGAATGCAACTGGGTCAGCTGACCGAAATTACCCACAGGAACATTCCATATCATATGATGTCAGCTCAGCTATAAAATCTGAGGAAAGAGGGAGGAAGGGCAAGCATTTATTATTTACAATGTTTGCACTATGCATGCTGAAGCTGTGTTTCCCAGGAAGTGGCTGGATATCCCTTGCTGATGAGAATTAGAGAATAAAATTATTGGGTTTTTCCTCTTTACTTTTGCTTTAGTAAACTGCCATATTTCAACCTATGAGTCATTTTCCATCTCATTTTCCCTCACCCTTCCAGCTGGGAAGGGGGAATGTTGGAATGAGTTGCTGGGCACATGGCATCCAGCCAAGGTCATCCCACCAAAGTCCTTTTTGGTGCTCAACATGGGCTTTTCCTACAAAACTATCTCAAACCACAAATTCTCTGGCTTTTACCCTTCTGATTCTCTCCCTGATCTCACTGGTGGGGGAGTGAGAGAGTGGCTGCATGGGGCTTGGTTGTTCCCTGGGGTTAAACCACAACAGCATGTGAAAATCAATCTTGTTCCTGTCTGTCTTTCCCTACTTTCTGTGTCTTGTGAAAGAGGCAAGAGCAGGCAAGAGAGAGAAGAAATAAATTGTGTTATCATAGAAGCCTTGACAGCACTAGTGGATCAAGAGGTCATCTAAGGAGGTCACCTGTCCTAATATCAGAGAGATCAGCTATGCCTGTCCAGACAAAGATTTGTAGAACGTAATCATAAAACCTCAGTAACATCTTCTGCCTTGTTGTTTTGTCAATATCTGAAATGGGTTTATTTCAATATTTGTCCGAGGTTTTTTTCTGACTTTATTCAGTTTATTCCTTTCTATGTGGCCTTTCTTTTTGTGCCTTTGCCTCTCTGACTTTATCCTTATGCACATGTGGTATTACACATTTATAGCAATTTGTCTGTTTTCTGCCCTTTGCAAAGTATCTTCCTGGAGATCACTGGATATTGAACAAATGATCACTGAACATGACCCTTGAGATCATGGGTTAGCTTCCCTAAAGCTTCAGATCCACATTTATGCTTTACATATAATTTCCTTTGAAACTATCCATTCTCCTGAATACTATTTCCCCTTAACATAGGATCTTACCTACTAATTGCCAAAGTTAACTGACTCTAATTTTCTGTATATCTGATTTTTTTTTTCACTGTTCTTATTGTATAATTACTGCCCAGAATTGTTGTCCTTTCTTGCCTAGGTTTTTTGAAAACCTCATCAAATTGACAGGATTCCCAGTAAGCTCTGCCTCTTCTTAGTTTCCCTTTCTGTAGTAAGATGTTCCCAGCATGTCTCTATAACACACTGGGCAGTATTGACTTGGTTGCTGTACTTTCTCAACAGCTCAAATTCTCTGTTCCCACTAAATCCTGCCTTTTGGATCATTTCACTATTTTTATTATCACTGCAGCTTGATCGGTTCAAGTAACATCCCCTGTGCTGATGCTTCCATTTTTTAATTTTTAAATCCTTGCACTAGGATTCTAACTGGGACTTCAAGTCTATCTTTGGAGAAGGATACTCATTAATCTCTTTTTTAACATGCTAGGTTTTCCTGTAACTTCTAGATCCATAGTCTGTTTGTGTGAACTATCCTGCCAAGCCTCTGTTGTGTTATTTTGGCCATGTCAGAGAGCAGCACTCCTACTTACTCTGCCTGCTTTTTAAATAGTAAAAGAAGGGTTAAGAAGATCATCACCTTATTTTTTTTCTAGTCTTCCCATGAACCTGATATACCCATTAAAAATAAATTTAAATCTTTCCCTATTAGAATAGCAAATCTCTATTTTCACATCTAATTTCTCTTTTCCTCTATATGAAATTTATCCCTGTTCAGTAGTGCTCTCCATGACTTCACATATTCAAAAGTATTCTTGAGAAATAGTTTTTGATTAAAATATTATTATCTTTCTATCTTACCAATCACAGAAGGAAAATGGAAATAAAGATAGAAATGAATAATCTGTAAATCTCAATATTCTGATGACATATGAAAGTTTTTGGAATTATGATACTTTTTTCTTGTTTTTACAGATTGTCAAATGGACATTTTTGAAGATCAAGAGTTTTCAGGAATTAATATTACAAGTTTTTTCACTCCTGATATTTCTGTCTGCCAAACTATTTGTACATATTTTCCAAAGTGCTTATTCTTTACATTTTTTACTAGGAAATGGCAAATAGAATCTCAAAGGTGAATATGACAGTTAAATGTAATTATCTATGTAGATTTTTTTAAAATTTATTTTTTAAAAAACACAGGGTCTTTTTTTAAACACTAATTTCTTATGCATATGTAAATTTATGTTGAAAGGCTATTTTCAGTAAAACACAGCCTTTTACGGGTTTTGTTCATAAATTTATAATTTCCTGTGGGCACTTCAACTGTTTTCCAATGTGATCAGGGCTTTTGTATTGTGGTTGTGTATCTGGCCTTAATCTGAAAAGAACTATACATGTCAAAAGTGCAGTGAGCCTCTAGATTGCTTTAAAAGACTTAAAGCTGAATTTTAAGACATTATCAAAAGAACCATCTGGTTTCCTGGCAGGGTGAACTTATTTACTTGAAAAGATTTTTCAATTAAGTTAATGGCTTTAAAAGTATTCCTATTTAGCTTCCTTCTTTCACACTTAGTAGAGAGAATTGTTAAAAATCAACATTCCATACAAATCAGAAGAATAAAGTTTCAAAGGAATTTCAGGGAGAAGCAAAGCTGAGGTGGCATCATCTAAAGTCACCTCTTCAATCTATGTATAAATACTGTATCACCTTTGGTGGTACAGTTGTATGGCATTTCACAGCACTGTAGAGATTGCCTCAATTTAGTGTGAACTAGTGAACTTAGTGAATGCATTTTCATATTAAATACTTCTACAGTCTGAGATTTGGGAGAAAAGAATGTGTTTGGGAAAGAACCTTCTTTTACCAGTACCTAAACAGTTATTTATTATTTTTAGGATGTGAGAACAGGTTTAATTATTGTGAAAAATGTTTCGTTTTAGAAATCTTTGCCTTCTGAAGACATCAACAAGTGGAATTCCAGAGGCACTCATATCAAAAGAAAATGCCTTATCAGGCTTCGGCCTCCTAAATTGCAGAAGATCTTTTCCTGGTAAACAATAAATTACAATAAAAATACTAATTTTGAACTAATCTAATTAATAACTTTCTGATGCTTTGAATGCAATCATTCTTACAGCCTGCAATTCTCGCACTTACATGCATATGGATTTTTTTGGAGATGAACTTAATGTCACTTATACTAAAGGACACAGAGCCTGTCAGCAGGTTTGCACAGACATGATCCGCTGCCAATTTTTTTCCTATTCTCTACTCCAACGTTCATGCAATGAGGAAGGGTGAGATATATTTTTTAAAATATTCAAAGACTGCTGGAACAATCATTCCAGAGATGTGGTGAGGGAGTAATGTCTGTGTTGTTCAGTGAAAAAAATACAAACTAAATGTTTGCATAAATTCATTGGCAGAAAGTGTGAGTGTCACCTAAGAATGTCCTCAAATGGATCTCCAGTGAAAATAGTACATGGGCTAGGATGTATCTCTGGATACTCACTGAGATTATGCAAAAAAAAAGCAAGTACTGGTAAGTAAAACTTCTTACATGAAAAATAGTCAGTGCTTCCCTGATTTCAGTGTAGGAGGCCAAATCATTATTTTTTTTTTTTAAATGGTTGCAGTCTCCCAACAGGTGATCTTGTAAAGTTTAAGTGTTCTGGAAAAGTGGAGTCAGTCAGGTCTTCACATTGTAAACACCAGAGCAGCGCTGTGAATTTGGTTTTAATAGACTTTTTGATCATAAATCATGAAAAATGTATCATGTATCACCTTCTTCTCAATAGGTGGTGCCTATTCAGTGATCAGCAGTGGTCTCATCTTGATTTTTCATTGGTGAGCGCAAGTTGTCTTTAAGCTGAGTTTTAAATTCTTTCTGCAGTGTGCATACAGCATTCTGCAAGAACAATTAGGATTGTTGGTGGGACAGACTCTTCCCCTGGTGAATGGCCGTGGCAGGTCAGCTTGCACGCCAAGCTCTGTCGCCAGAGACACCTGTGCGGGGGCTCCATCATCAGCAACCAGTGGATCCTCACGGCTGCTCACTGTGTCACCAGGTGAGGCCTGAACGTAAGTGCACAAATAAGCCCCAAAGTTTAACACACCATGCACGATAAACTGAGATCTACCTCTCAGGGTAATAACGATGGGAACTAGAATTCGATGAACTGCTCTAGTGTAACCAAAAGGTGATAATTTCAAGTAGGCTATTCAGTTTCTGGATGTAACCAGGACTCCATGGTTTGTCCCTCTGTAGCATAGTAATGTGGTGCTGGTGCTAAATTATTTTAATGGGTCTAAAAAGTGAAATTCTAAAGCAGACAACAAATACTTATAGAACCCTAGATATTTTCATGAAATACAAGCTTTTTCTTACTGTAATACTGCGTTAAGCTATTTGGTCACAGACTGACTCTTTGTCTTTTTCCCTCAGTCTAGAGAATCCCAACATTTGGCGTGTTTATGCTGGTATATTAAGACAATCAGAAATAAATGAGGATACACCTTTCTTCAAAGTGGAAGAGATTATTGTTCACTCTCAGTATGAATATGCACAGCTTGGATATGACATTGCTTTAATGAAACTTGCTAAGCCTATGAATTTTACTGGTATGTAGTGTATTGCAGAGGAGTTGTGAAAATGTGCAGGAAGACACAGGGCATTGCTATGGCAGTGTATGACACCTGGGCTGGTTTCCTTCAGTATGTAATTACTGGGGTTTGAGGAGAACCTAGTCTGTTGGCTTTGAAAAGGAAATGGGTAGCTTTAATTTGTGTGATGGGAGCAATACATAGTGTAAGGGACGGAGCATAACATGGAGGCTGTCATCAGGGGTCATGTAGGTGCCCACAAAACCTTACAGTTGCAGTTTTCTCTGCTGGTCAAACTAATATTTTCTCTCACACTTTAGATTTTCAACTACCTATCTGCCTGCCATCAAAAGAAGATACTAACATATTTTATACTGACTGTTGGGTAATTGGATGGGGTTACAGAAAAGAAAAAGGTACAGAGAAATACCTTTAAACAGGGAATTTTTGTATTTTTAACATTATTGTGTTTGACAAAAAAGCTCTGCCCTTTAAAAAAAGAAAATTCTGCTCTGTTCATAGTAACCACTATTCCTTCTAGACAATACTTTAATATAATTCTTTATTAGAATTGATTTCTATTAAGACATCATTAACCATAAATGAAAGATGTATGAATTTATCATTAAATAGCTCCATGCTCTGACACAATAATTAATTTTATAAATTGCTTCAATAGTTTGAAATGCTTGAGAATTCAATCTTAAATATATCTTGTACAACACTCAAATACTATTCCTTAGATTCTAGCTTAATCTACTGGCAAACCCCACTACATATCTGGGTTGTGTAGGCTCTTAAATTTTTTCCTAGCTGAAAAAAGGCAATAAACTTACCACTGAATGTTTTGAATTAAAGTCTGCACATAACCCATGATTTTTTTTAATGTGATTGTATTCATATGACTTTAGAAATTGGAGATTGAAGTGTGTTGCTTTTATTATTCTGAAGATTGATTATAGACCCTGCCAATTACTTGTGTTTTGATAATAGATGAAAGCTGAACACCTCTGATATTATATGGAGGTAGGCCAAAAAGCTCTTAATTATCAAGCTGTGGTTTTACATCTATTTATTTACTTATATTTTTGTGTGTAATTTTTATATGTTTATATACATGTATATGCACCTATTTAAAGAGTACCTTTTCCTTTATACAGGTGCCTATCTGAAAATTATAGTTCAATGTGAATTCTAACCAATTTAGGCAGATACCGTATAGACACATTTCTTCTGTTCATTACTAGGAAAAGGCTGCTCTCAAATACTCTTGTTTAGTCTATGTACAAATTTCTTAATCTTAAAAACTACTAGGATAGAGAGCAGCACAGATTTTGCAATGGGGAGATTCCAAAATTATTGCAACACTTTACTAGGAAATAATAGTTACAAACACAAAGCAAAGCTAACAGCAATGCTCCAAGGGCCAATGTCCTGAGAGCCTTTCACATATGAGGATTCATTGCAAATCACAAGGGAGTTTTGAAGCTTTTCCAGTCATGAGAAAGAAGATGGCATTACAAAAGCCAGTAGAAGACAGTTCACATTGTTTGCTACACAAAGAAAGGGAAATTGGTATCATGAATATCTATTAACACTCTAGAAGCAGTGGCCTCCCACTTTGTAATATCAGTGTATGGGGATTTCTAGTGTTGAATTTTGACCTCTATTTTGCTAGAATCAAACGTTTCTCTGCTCACATTGCCTTTTATATAGGTCGGGTACAAGATATTCTTCAGAAGGCTCCTGTTCCCTTCATGTCCAAAGAGGAGTGCCAGGCAAGGTACCGGAAGCGCAGAATAGGTGACAAAGTAGTCTGTGCTGGCTATGATGAAGGAGGAAGGGATGCTTGTAAGGTAATGACAAACAGTAGTGTATAGTTACATATTCCAACCATATGTTCAAATATACAATGATTTTTAATTGCTATTAGAAAAGTATGATTATCAATAGACCTCTTGATTAACTTGTCACATTTGGTTGTCAAAAGCATTGAAAATCAAGGTATATGGAAAATATTTCCTACATGACATTGAAATCTTTAGGGATAGATTCCATGTATAGGAAACTCTGAGTGTGGATATATAGATATCCATTTAGGGAATAAAACAGTGTTCCTTCAGACTATCAGAAATCCAGACAGCCCAAGTATCGTACCTTGAACCACTTCTCCAATAAGAACAGATTTCCTATATGTTTTATTTTTCTTTTTTTTCCCTACTTCTTGGTATGAAATACAGTACATAAAGTCTTATTTTAAAACAGAAGGGAGGGTGCTAACAATGCTATTAAAATGCATGGGGAATAGAAAGCTAAAAACAAATTGTGAAAATAGCTCTGTTCATAATTAGAATTGAAAATGTCACAATAACGTGAGTTCCATGAGCCAAATTCTCTGCTCAAGAGGAAACTCACGCACTTTCACAGTTTAAATATTCTGAGTTAATTTCTGCAAGTAGAAAATAGTCTGAATAATAATATTGAATTCCCTACCAAGTACAGTTTTCACTGCAAACATTTAACAGTTAATATTTGTGTGTTGAAATGTTACTATTGCTATGATTAGTTAGGAATAAAAATACTTGGAGCTGGGAAGTAATTTCTTCCTTTATGCCAATTAAGCTTTATTTATCTGATACAGTGTAAAAGAACATGGAGGTACTCTTGTATAAAATAACAGGATTGCTATTGTCCTATCAACTCATAACAGCTTCTCTGAAGAATCCTATGTTCAGAAAGATTGCTTAGGAATAGGAAAAGAGAACACAAAGGTGTTTTATCCTGAGTGGCCCAGAGCCACTCAAACTAGATAAGGCATGTAGAGAATTGAGATACTAAAAATATGGCCTTAAGAAAAAATAGTGCAAAAGTGGCTGTTTTTCTTACTTGCACACATAGTTTTTCCAATGGGTTTTAAACCACTCTACATAGACAAGTTAATAATAATGAAAAAAAGAAAATTATGAAAGCCAGTAGTTTTGAAACTTCATGGGAAGAAGAAATTGTTTGCAATAACTATTTAGAAATCAATTTACTAAATGATCTGCTTCAGTCCTCTCTTAATTAGTCATAAGTGAAAGTGATGGAAATCAAGGCCGTAATGCTGGTGGTAACATTAAATGATTCTGATTTTATTCAAGGCTTTCTTTGTGATAGAAATATTGATGAGACGTCTTCCTTGCATGCTCTCTCTTTTTCTCCTGTGACACAGGGAGATTCAGGAGGGCCACTGTCATGCAGGCACGAGGAGGTGTGGTATCTGGTGGGCATCACCAGCTGGGGCGAAGGGTGCGCTCGCCCCAGGCAGCCGGGAGTCTACACCAAAGTTGCTGACTATTCAGACTGGATTCTAGAAAAAACTACATAGTATGAGCATGACTGACTCACTCAAAGTGTTGCTGTGGAATAACAGCCCTCAGAGCAACGTGGTAAAGGGTATTAGTGCTTGTTAGATGGTGTTTTTTGTTAGCCTGGAGTGTAAAATACTTGTTTTAAAATGCATAAAAGCAGGAATAAATTAATTTCCTATAACTAAATAAAAAGCAGCAATAGCAATAAGCTCTTATGATCACTGATTCGTAAGAAAAGAAATACTGCTAAGCCATGGAATTCTGTCATTGCTAGTATGAAATGGGGGTGGGTGGTGTTGCAGAACATGTATGGACCTGGGAGCTGGGATCTACTTCTGTCTTAGGAAGTTGCAACACTGCAGAAGGAAATTTCCCTTCCTTGTCTGAATGTAGCTAAAATGGGTGAACCACTTACAACCTTTCTAAAGGGCCAGGGGAAGGGAAGCTGAGGCATGGGTATGCCTACACAGTTGTGTAAACCTATTTTCCTTGGGGAATGAAGCAAAAAAATTGTCAGTACTAACCAAAAAAACAAACTCAGAGGTCTTGGCAGAGTGACACATGTGGATGCAGACACCACCAAGCGCAGTTCATGCTGGAAGATACCATCGTGCTGTTCCCAGCAGTCTGCCAAGGGTTTGCACAAGTGTGTTTTACCATTGTGCTGTGATCTCCACTGGGCTTTGATCTTCTCAGGACCAAGGCAGGGAGCTCAAGCGTGTCCCTTAGGGCATCTCCAAGTTACTAAATACCTACGTTATCTATACACTGCTGTTCTCAAGGGACACAGAACATAAACAGCAGAAGGCACAAAATACATATTTTGTGTTATAAATGGACTTGAGGGTTGGCTTTTGTAGTTCTACAAATCGTTCTTTAAGTGTTCTGTTAATTGTTTAACAGTTTATAGGTTGCTGTTGGTATGTTTAATAAGTTGACAGTAATTTTATCCAGTCGGGGCAGTTGGGGGTTGGGCAGTTTTGAAGTACAATGAGCCTGTTCTCTGTATAGGCTCAGGGAGGATTGACAGGGACTCTTCCAGAAAAGGGGTGTCACCAAGGGATTGATTGACAAGAAACAGCAGAACTATCTGGAAGAAGAGAAAACAGAATGAATATGCATAATGGGATTAATCCTGGGCTTGGATTGGACCATGGGATGACCAACCACTCAGTGCCTTGACATCTCCCCACCCCTAGAAACCAGTATCTTAGACTACGAGCCAGCAAGCACCAATTGAGATGTCTCCAGGGGGAAGACTCTCAGGAGGAGGGTGGGAATCTCAGGAGGGATATAAAAAGTAGCTTCCCTGGTGGGCCGGGGTCTTCTGACCATATCACCCATGGTCAGACACCCAGCATGGGTGCTCCTCCCTAGGCCTATGCCCAACAGCTACAGGGAGCCTTTATTGCTCCACTTGTTGTTTTGTTAATAAATCTGTCCAGTGGATTATTGGCTCATCTCATTTACTTCATTTTCCTAAATTCCTACTCTCCAGATTTTTTGCATTCCCAGCTGCAAGGTCACCTGAGTATGTTTACAATACACACCAGTCTTCCACTTTTAACCCATTGCTCCCAAAGAGCTGTCACTTACATGATTCTAATTTCTGTGGAAAATTTTGTGGTGAGAAGGATAATTAGGGTCTACTTCTCTTGAGGAAGAATATTGAGAAAATCAATAAAAGGATCTCTCCCCCTCAAAAAAATATTTTTAATTTCCAGATACTTAACTCTCTGTGACTAAAGAAACAACTTTATCCTGTTCCTATTTCTCCTTATTTCCTTTTATAATTTCTTGTTACTTTATGTCAGGTAGCAAACACATTTCATGGCTAAAGTTAATAGTAGTGTGAGAAACAGGAGTCAAAAATTAACTATTTTCCCATAGTAAGAAGCAGCATTTTACACTGTATCAGAAAGGAGAGTAGAGTACTAGCACTGTCTTTGCCAAATTTTATGAGCTTGTTTCATCATCATCTACATTACCATAATTGCTGAAAATATGTTCCAGAGTGCCACTCATAATTGCCCTACACCACACTGGGAAGTAAACAGCAGGAGTGGCTCTGCAAGTAAATGAGGTCATGAAACTTAGGAATTAAACATCAAATTTAGGGGAGAAAATAATCAAGCTGCTGAAAATTACTTTTGTCTTTAATTTTTTTATGCTTTATTTGTAAATAATACTGAGGGGAAAAAAATGTAATTCCACACTACAAGTTTATAGCCCTAGCTGTGTCTAGAGTCAGGAGTGCAGGACTAATCTGACTGCAGTCAACAAAACTGAAATCCCAAAGCTGTGTTCAAGGGCTGGGGAGTTCATTCAGCTTGTTTTTTTTTATTTTTACAGAATCAGAATTCAGAGAAGGGATAAAAAAGTCCAAACTTGAGAAGTAATGCTGCTGTTGCAGGCACGTCTGGGGAAAGAGGTGCTGCCTTTGCTCTGCCCCATGGACTCCTGGTGGCAGGGGCTTGAGTCACTGGGGGTGTACAGTGCCCAAGAGCTCATGCACTGGGAGTCCTGAGTGCAGGACGTGGCTGTTCAGAGAGCCAAGAGGTCTGGTGTGCATTGGGGGAATTGGATCAAGGGTGAGAGGGAAGGCACATCACTGTGCTGGGATTTTTGCCAACACTGCAGAAGCAGAGCAGGACGCAAAGGTGGGGGCCGGTGTCCTTTTCACGCTCTGTTTAATCTGCAGCTGGTTTAAAATAACAGCAGACCTCAGACACGCTGTCAAAATCCTAGAGGCTTAAATAAGGGACTGAGAAAGAAAAAATAGAAAACAGGGGGAAAAAAAGAAAGATTCTTGGCATTCAAGTGTGGTTCTGTCCTCATGGGGAAGGAGTTAAGACAGCTGGACAAGAGTTGCTGAAGGAAAAAAAGGAATTGCTTCAGGAGGAAAACAGAGGCTGAAACTCTCTAAATAAAAATCATCATGAGACCATCCAAAATACTTGTCTGCTGATACTCAAATTGTGTAGGCTAAAGAGTATATGCAATGTCAATCTGACAACCTTTAATACTTTCTCATTAAGTATTGTTATTTTTTTAAATTTATTTTATTTTTCCCTTCCCTTCCTTTTGTTTATTTGTTTGGTTTTTTTCTGCTACAACTTTTCAGGTTGTAGCTATTGCAGTAACAAACAGGAATGGCAGTCAGCAGTGCTCTCTAGACCTCTGGAGCTCCGTGTTTTGTTTCTCAGAGGTATACCAGGTGACAGCAATATGCCAAAGGAAACTCAGTTGCTGCTGTGCAAAGGATAAATGATCTCAATGACTGCAGACATCCTTCATGAGTAGCTGTTGACCAGATTAAATACCTTATTTCAATATATTTTCACCTACAGCAGATATTCTTCAGTGTCATTTTGTGTTAGTTGTCAGTCCATCTGTAATAAATTCCTGAAGGATAAAAGTGACTACCAGGAATAGGTATGAGGAGAATGCAGGAGTTGGTGCTAGCTCTGTGAAGTTCTTAGGACTTTGTTTAAGATGTACTACATGAGGTAATATCTGATCTTTTTGTGGGTTTATACACATGATAAGTAATTTATTGAGACCTTTAGACTCATAGATAGAAGCATATTAATGCAGTTAAGTGTTATGTTGCTTGGGCTTTCTGGTATCAATAGGTAACTTGCACCAAATGAGAGGTAGTTTGTGACCTTTATTTATTCTCCCTTCTAATCTACTTCCCTGGGGAAAAGCAATTTTTAAAAAGCTAACAAACAAAAACCCCTATCTCAATGTCATTAAAGAAAAACCTGTCTTATACTTTAAATCTTCCTCTGTTCATGTTGGAGCAGAAGATAAACATCAGTGTTTTAGTTGTTATTTTGATTAATGGTAAGTGTCTCTGGTTGTCCTAAAAGTCAATAAATCTCATAATCTTACTTAGGTAGGTAGAAATTTTGGTAGGGGCAAGTGCCATTATTGATATATTGGATGGCAGCATTAGTCTGGCCTGACTTTTTTTGTACAAACAAGATCCCTGATCCCAGAAAATTTTCAGGCTTGTTCAGGCACAGATGAAATAATTTGTATGTGCTGTGACAGTCTGGAGAACAATTAATTAATCATAAAGTAAAGGCATATTCTTTTGCTGCTCAAGTGGACTCTTTAAACTTGTAACAGCTTTCTCTGTGATCATTTTAATAGAGTTGTAAACCAAAAAACCCCAATTTCCCATTAAACAATGCAGTGTTTCCTAACACTGCTGGTGCTTTGCCTAATGTCTGAGGTGGAAGAATGGCTTCTTGAAAGTGACCTGAGCCATGAACAAGAAGACATAAAGGCTCTCATTTCTTCTTGATGGGAGAATTCAAAATCCTTGCAGTGAAGATCTGGAGAGATCACTTAGTAAGTTCATTTCCTCTGCTTTCCCAGCAGAGGGGAGTGGAACAATTTTTTATAAGCTCTTACACTAAGTTTAATTTGTTCTGTGAAAAATTATTATTCTGCTGTAATGAAAAATGAGTCTCTGATGCTGAAAAATAGCAAACTGGATGGAATTAAAATAACTTGCAATGTCACTCCTCATAGTAGGAGAACTGTGAATTCTAATTCTCTGGCTAATTTCCTGTATATATGGAGGATTCTTTGAAAAATTATTGCTAGGTGCTTTTATTTTTAAGTGAAATATCTGCATTAAAATACATTCAAATTGCATTTCTACTTCAAATGGGAGGCAACATTATTTTGCCTTCGAACAATTATAGTAGATATGTAGTGCTGCATATTTATAGTTAAGCATTTCCTGGAGTAGTAAATAGATTGTTTTTCCTGTGGTCTTTTTGTTGCAATTCACATTATAGATATGCATAGATGTGTTAGAATGACTGTATATTTTTGCATGCTACAAGAAATTTTTTGATGATTTATGCAGTGGAATTTGGAGTTTCCTTGATATTGTGATGGGTTTTGATTTTGTTTTGATTTTGTTAGTTGGGTTTTTAAAAAATTTCTGCAGTTACTCTTAGTGTTTTTGATAACCTTTTCCCATCACAATGTAATGTTAGCAAATATTAAGTTGGTTCCCGTATTTTTTTTAGCTTGTTTATTTGTGGGGGAACTATGATACCAAAGGAAGAGGACTGTATTCACAGGGCATGCAAGAGATTAAGGGGAATTGACAGGAATGAAAGCAAAGTTAAAGGGAGTTGGAACAAACAAAACAAGAATCATTGCAACTTGAAGAAAGACCAACCTAAGCAATAGGTATCCATCTGGGCACTTGGAACTGAAAATGTGATGGAACACCTAGGCATCCTTTCTAGGTCCACAAAACTGTACCCCAGGACCTGAGAACTAAATCATGTATAATACAGGAAGCCTTTCTGTGCTAGGAATTTGTGGAATCATCTGAAGCACAACATTGCCCTAACATGACCTGAGCTTATTATCACAGAACTCTGCTGTGATTTGCTGTGATACATTTTGAGGTATCAGATTCAAAGGCAACCTCTTACCTGTACTTCCACTCCCATTTCCACTGACTGTACCATCTGGTAGATTTTCTCTCCCAATAACCTCTTTGCTTGTTTTTGACCCTGAAGTCATGTACAGGGATTAGGAGAATGGTATGGTTTTAATTATCACAAGAGATTGAAACAAATCTCTGTTCTGGGGCATTATTGGGTGATGTAGCCTTCCTGAAATTTACTGTGTTGTCTGTCCCTAGTACAGGACCAGTTTTTGAATTCCTGTTGGTTGAGTGCTGCTAAGGGAAGGCTGCTTCTTAAGGAAACACCATCCATAACATGTCTGAAGCTTCTATGTTTTTGTCCTCCAATTCCTTTCTTTCTGTGCATGGTTTACTATTAAAGAATTTTAGGCATGAGCATTTTGGTTTTGACCTTGTGCCCATCATGTTGAGCAGGGAACAAGTCATACTTAACATATCACTCAGTGTGACTGGGGAAGGAGAAAGGAACAGTGTCGTCCCATGGGGGTCAAGGTGAAAGTGTAGAAGGAGAAGGACAAAGGAGCTGCTTCTCTCTTCTGGGCTTCTTGGGATTTGACTGTTTTGACAGATGACTTGATGCCATAATATTGTCTAAATGCAACTAATTTCCTGAACTATGTGGTTGGAAAAACTGGGCTAAACAGTTAATAAAACTTTTATATGATTAATACTGAATGACTCCACACAATCCAAAACTTTGGACTTCAAAGAGTAAAACTTTCCGATTGGCAGAATGGACTGGTGTGAGGAGTAGAACTACTATAAACAGAGAAAAGAAATGGAATAAAGAGGTTTTATATTTATTAACAGTAAATTTATTGTGCTTATTACCAGAAATGTTTTTATGGCTCTCTGTAAAACTCTGATTTTTTTAACTTTCACTAAAATTTCAGGGAAAAAGAGAAACTTTTTCATGTAGTTTAAAACTACATGAAAATAGTACTACTATATAGTAGTAGTACTATAGAACTACTTTCAATAGCTTGTCACTAGGTGGCGCTTTAGCTTTAATTTGTCTTGTGTTCAATGGCTATGATAAGAAAATGAACATCTACAAAGATCTTTTTATATCTATAGCTGATAAGTAATATTAAATTATTAAATTGCCATCTTCATTTGTAGAACTTGTAGAATTCAAAGGCAGCAGGTATGTTTAGCTCCATGTTTCTTCATGGCACAGGAACCATGCAACCATGAAACCATGAAGGCTGACCAAATCAAGTTAAACAAACGCCCTTTGCCCACAGCTCCCTGCCTATGGAACCCCAGAATATTTCACATGTTAATAAATAGGTATAAAACCACTGACAGATAGAAGCAGGGCCCTGAGCACATCTGCTCTCTCTGCAGGGCTTGGCTTGCAGCCAGCTTGGGCACAGTGCAATTGTCTGGCCCTGAATCAGGGAGCTTGGGGGACAGAGTGGGGGGAACTATCTTGAGGAGCTATGTGTGAACCTGGCCCTCACATGCTACTGTGCCTTATAAGCTTAAAGCAAATTTAGGCTGTACTTAAATAATATATAAATGGTTCTTACCGCCAAAACCATACCCATAAAAATTATAACCATAAAAATTCCTTTGTCACATTTTCATATCTGGAAAAACCTGTATCAAAATTGTCTGAAATGGATAAATTGCTCAGTATTGGGAAGAAATGATAATCTGAATTATTAGTCTCCAGCATTACCTCTGAACACAACCGAAAGGAGCCATGCGGAGCTACAGGTACTACAGGTTCTTGACCAGAAGAATAAAAAATATCTAGCTCTTCTACTACAGCTCTATCATTTCAAAGTGGATGTTGATCTTAGTAAAACTCAGGAAGGAGGAAAGAGATGTTCTTTCTGTGCATCAGTGAACAAAACAAAGATTTAGTGTTATTTGTGGATTAAAGAACATGTGACTTCAAGTTGTACCAAGAAGGATGCTGAAAAAAACTGTTAGGGGTAAAGAGAGTGAAGCAGTGGGTAAGGGGCAGCTGAGGATATTGTGGAACTTCCATCACTGGAAGAATTTAGGGCTAGGTTACACAGTGGTGTAAGTGGCCCTGCCTTGCAGATGTGGTGGACTGGACCTTCCAGCTGCCACCTATGATAATGAACAACAATACAAAATCATGGGTTTTGGTTTTTTTCTATAATACATATGCCTTTTTGAATATTTCTCGATTTATTTTCCCTGCCCATTCTTTACTGGCTCAGTCCTTTCATTCTCCTGCAAAAAACAGGATTTTTTATTATGGACTTAGTTTTTTCCCTGCTTCAAAAGAAGTTGTTTTTGTTGAGAAGACTCAAGTCCATATAGAAGCATAATAATGTGAAAGGAATAAAGGCAAATGAAAAAATAGGCCTAAGCATGACTAATATAAAGATATGAGTTAATTGTGCTGTCCTGTTCAATGTGATTTTGCCACTAGCATGAGAAAACACCAGGCTTTGCACTGACCTGGTTGTGCAGGGACCCAGCACTTGTCTGTGCTTCATCTTGAGCTGTTGGGGCTTGGTTTACACCTGTGAAGTGGTCAATGACTGCTGTGTGACCTGATTTTGGCTGGAGTGATGGAAAACTCTGGTAAAGGCCAAAGAGAACCATGGTGAAACAAACAGCACACTGGATATCAGGTCTGGGGCTGCATCATTCAGACCTGGCTGGGCAGCAAGGAGAAACACACCGTGATAGAACACATAAAAACATAATTTCAAGAGGATCTTTGGAATACCCAGCAGCAACATCATACTTCTCCCAGTGAAAGGTTGAGGATGTGATAGTTGCTGTATGTACAATATCCCTCCATCCAGCAGAAACCTCACAGGGAAGCCTGAAACCATTGACCTCTGGATTCAAGGGAACATAAGAAGGGCAAGCACACACCAGAGAAAAGGATTATGTATTTGGAAGGGCAATTTTCCTTCTAAAGCAATTTTTCCTGTATTATTAATGAAGGTTTTCTGTGTTAATTGGACAATATGGATTATTAGGCTATTAAAACATTAGCTAGACTGGCAATATATTTTAAACCTGCATGTGTGTGCATTCCCTTTTGCCCAAATTGAGATTTTTTCAGTGGAACATAAAGTAAACATAGATTTACTTTAGGTTATGGAGGCATTCAAGGGAAGAGTAGAAAACCTTCTTAAGACAGTAGCAGAACTTCAGTTTGAAGTATTGTCATCTGTTGATTAGAAAACAAGAAAACCACTCCTTTTGCAACTCTTTCTGTCGCTTCTGAACTCTTATATTACTCTGCATAATACAACAGAAGCTCATCTTGGTTAGCCTCCAGGCACTACCTAATGAGAAAACACTGGTAAAATAAGTAACTTTTAGTATCCTCATAAATATAGTTGATACTGACATATAAAGATTTTGTACTCAGTATTGACTATTTTTTAGTTTCTACAGAATGTTCTGTATTTGATATTCCTTTAAAGTTACAGCAGTGAGGTTCATGGGACTGTGGGAAGGTCACATTTATCATAGGAAGTACATTTCTGTCTCTTGTGGTAGCAGGGAAAAAAGCTGAAAAACATAACCTATGGTCATTCTGGAGGCTTACAAGCTCCCATTAGTATTTGTAAGTAGTTTTTCTGAACAAAAATCTTCATGACATTAAAGTTTCTTTCATTATTTTCGAAAATCTGACTCACGACTTTCATGTGTGAGGCCTTGCAGCACTATGTAAACCTTCAGACAAGATGAAGAGTAAATCTCCTGAACTAAAAATGTAGGCCAAATATTCCACTAGAACTTAAATACAGCAAATCTGATCTGAACTTCTTGCATTCCCTTTTGTTGCACAGAATATTAAAATATTTAGATAGCTGCCACTGGTTTCTCAAAGGTCAACATGCACTGCTGAAGCACTCCAAACCTGAGAGCCACAACTTGGTGCTGCTTTTCCATTCCAGAAATGAACTCTGTATCAAAACTATCCAGACCTACAGGTATAGATAAAATCACCCCAGGAGAAGCACACTTGGAAAAGACATAGGTAAGGTAATCTTGTAGCTGAAACTGACAGAGCTGTTTTTTTTTGGAGCATGTCACTTACTCTTCTGTCGCCTCAAAAGCATCAGGTATGATCCCTCTCTGCACTTCTGTGCTCTGGCGTGACTTGTGGAAGTTTCTGAAGTAAATACTACTACTGCTGCTACTACAATTGTTTATTGCCCTCATTTTGGCCAGGACAGGGTTAGTTTTCTGGCAGTAGCCATGAAGGTGTGGAGCCTGGAGACATATTTGTTATTCCAGTGTAGTTTTTCCTTCTATACTGCCAGTCACTGGTGGGTGTGGAAGTAAGGGGTTCTGGTTTCTGAAAAGGAAGAAAGCTTCAGGTGGAAATAAAGGGGACATGCAGACCCTCCACAGCGATTTTGTTCTTTTTCCAGGGGAGCAGGTGGCAAGTGGAGCAGTCCTAACCAAATGGTTTGTCTGTCATTGCTTTTCATTGTCTCAGGCTTGGGAAAAAAATGTGGTGGAGGGAGCAGCAAGGCCAGCTAAGGTCATATTGCATCAAACTTGGTGAGCATTTTTTGCATGGAAATCACCCCCTTTTGGTATGCTTTTGTAATAAGTATTTTTGATGTTACAGTTCATTATCTTATCTCATTTCTTTTGTAGTAATATTGCTATCTCAATTTGTAATCCCCGCCCTTTGTCTTTCTCACTGGAGGGGACTGTGGGGAGGGTAGTGGTCACGTGGGCTTAATTTCCAATGGGGAAATTACAGCAATATTTTCAGCTACTGCACCTGTTCTTGGATTGATGGGGAGACTACCAACTACAGTGTTTGATGGGTCCACTTACAATGCTGTGATGATCACCTACAGTACTTTAGGGCAGACAAGGTTATAGTAAGATAACCTGTGTTTTCTAAATCCATTGTTTGAACACAAGAGATATCCAGAGCAGAATGACTCAGGTCTGCCTGATAGTGAGACACCTAATTTTCAATGAATTGTTTTCAGTACCTTATTACTCATAGTTGCATGTGGCATCAAAGCAGCCTGTTTCTGGGTGTAGGTTTTGATGGAGTGCAAAAGGTTAATTTGCAAAACATCTAACACATGATGTTTCATTTATTCAAGCAAAACTTTAGATTATATCCTATGAATTTAATGGAAAGGATTGGCTAAGTATGCTGTGAGGAACAAAAATTCTCTAGTAGCACTGTGTTACAGGATAACCAGTCATTATAAATGGCCTCAGCACATCTGTTTGACTTGAGCTCCTATTAGAGACATTCCCCCATGTCTAAAGCAATCTATGGCTGACTTGGGTTCTCCATGAGTGGAGCTCACTTCTCTGATTCTTATCACTTTGATTCTTGTTTTATTCATCTCTAGTTACAGCATAGCAAAACATTCTAAGGCCAGCTGGATGGGGAGAAAGACTTTTGATGAGATAAAAATTATGTTTTGGATAGAGGTGCAAGTACATTTCGTTAAAGAAGATTTCAGGAACAAACAATGCAAGTAAGTTTTTAGACTATGGTATGTAGGCAATTCTGTACTAAAATGAATTATTTCCATGGAAATGAGATGAAAGTAACAGATTAATATAGAGGATAAATGAACAGGTTTTTTGAGAAGTACACACCTATTAGTTTCTTCTTCAGAAAATGAAATAACTAGTCCTTTTTTACTTTTTAGGAAACAGAACAAAAATATATAATAAGCATGTGCAATAAACTATCAATATTAAAATCAATTCCTGACACTTTACTGAAATTTATGCTTCAGATGTTATGATCAGTTCTGCAAATAATAAAGCTGCTGTTTTGTTCAGAGATGCTTGTGCATCTTCTTCCTAATGTTCTGTCAACAGAAATGTTTGATTGGTTTGGATAATTCAATTTTCCCTTTTACTAATTTTCAGTGCATGAAAAGTTCCCCATGAAGACTTTAAGTGTGATAGAGACAGCATAAGGGCTTATGGCAGTCTGTAGAAGGGACTCATATCTCAGACACTTTAACAACTACAGTTCAATTCTTTGTTGTAAGGCTATCTATTAAATTTATGAGCACATGAGGAGTTCAAAGAAAAAAATCTCCATGATTAAGTATCCAGAGAGATTTTAGTCAAATTATGGTACCTGGTATCTCTTCCTTTTACTTCTGTGTTCTGCAATTAGGCTAGCAAGGCAGAAAGTAAAAGAGCATAAAACTAAGTGGATTTTCAGATGTTCTTTATTTTTAGACTGGAAACATTTCTCATGAAGATTATGATGTTTTCATTAGGTATATCAGGGAGTTGGTTTTCCTAATGTTGGAGCTCTGTTTTATTTTTTTCAGGCCACTGGGCAAATCAAACCATTGAAATGCATTATGATATTTTTTTAACAAATTGAATGTTTTTGAAAATTTTGATGGCATTTATTCATTGATTATGATTAAATGTAATTGTACTTGTACAAAGACTCTAAGTTAAAAGAAAGAAACACCTGACTGTATTTTCTAGAGCACTTGATTTTGTACGTTCTAGTGTAGGAAACACTTGACATTTTGAATATGCCATCCAAATCTTGCTTCAAATCCACATTGGCAAGTTTTCACAATCACTTGAATGTTTATTTTTCTGTTTGCGTCTGTAATCATAAAAGCACAGTCTGATTTGGGTTGGAAGGGACCTTAAAGATCACCTTGTCCAATGCCCTGCAAAGTGCACGGGCACCCTTCCTAGCTCACATTTCTCAAAACCTGATCCAACCTGTCCTTGAACACTTCCAGGGATGGGGCATCCACAGCTTCTCTGGGCAACCTGTGCTTCACTACCCTCTTTGCAAAGAATTACTTCCTGATATCTAGTATATATCTTTCCTCTATAAGTTTAAAACCATATTTCCTTGTGCCCTCCCTATCTGCCCATGTAAAAAGTCACTCAGCAAGCTCAGTTGAGCACATCTGGCACACACACGAGGCTTCTAAACAGTAACAAGAAATCTTGAATTTTCAATCACAACATGTTTGATTTAAATACCAAAAAATTCTGGAGGCCATACCTTGAAGCAGCTGGCTGTGGATGGGGTTAGGCTTGCTGGTTATCTCACAGCCCACATGAGAACAGCTCTCACCCAAGGTGCAGATGGTGACGCTTTTGGCAGCTGACTTGTACAAAACAGAAAAACTTTCACACCATGCTTGGGTGATGCATGTGGAAAGTCAGGTTCTCAGTGTGTCCATCAGGTCTCAATTTTTTATTTGGTAAATAGGACTTTTTAAGCCACTCTGGTGTCTGATGAATTCCCTTCACTATATATTGCATGCAATTTTAAGAATACAAGCCTAAATAAGATTGTTAAATAACCTCTCAATTTTGCCCGCTTTTATTTATCAGTACCTCTTCTCCTGGCACCACCACCCTCACCTTGAAGACTATTTTTTGTGATTTCAAAAATGTTCCTTATATCAGAAGGGCTAAGTTGGTTTCCACCTACTGTGTAAGTGTAAAATGAAAGCAAACATCATAGCAAAAGTCTTTGTGAAAGAAGATTAATTAAGTGTCTGCTGGAATAACTGTTTGTTGAAGATAAAATGGAAGGTCAGCAGACTTCTTTGGCATCAGAGGAAGAGTTAGAAGAAACTGGAGTATGGGCTGGTGTTACTCAATACATGTACAAAGACTGGACCTTCCATGGCAATTTTAAACCATAGAAAAAGACTAGAATTTATGACTCAGGGAAAGATTGATGAAAGACCTTATAGAAAATAAAATTACTGAAGAGAAAAAATGGGAATGGATGGGGAGAGCTAAATATACTTTTGCAGTTGAAGCATGCAAATATATAATAAACCAAGCAAGAGGAGAAAACGAAGAATTCTTAGGTTTTGGACTTTATTCCATCAACACAAACCCCCAATACTTTAAAAAAGAGAGGAAATACAAAGGGCTGTTTTGCCCACCAGCACTATAAGGTAATATATATAAATATATAATACAGAAAGAAAATGAGAGAGTAGCAGTAAAAATTATAGCTTGCTGATGAATGTTCAAAGTCCAAGGAAGCACAGTAAGGATTACCACCATTTGTGGTTATTCTGGCACTTTTTTGATGCTACAGATGCCAGCTCCAACTGTCCCAGCTATATTTCAACCAGGGCAACATTTACATTCTCCTCATCTATGTTTGACTTGCAGCTTCTTTGAAGAATTATCCTTTTCTTTCCTGTCTCAAAACCAGCCTTGCTATGTTGCAAAAATGAAATGGGTGTCATGGACTCTTAACCCTGAGGGTCAGAGTACTTCAGACACAGCTGAGACAATCCATACACATTAAGCAAAAAATTCCATCTGGAGTGAACTAAGAGGTAAGGTCTTATGATTATAAAAGTAGCTGATGCTTAGTAGAACAGCTCACGACTCACACCAAGGAAAGAGAAATGCTGACCCTATTCAAGATGGAGAGTAGTTAATCTCTCCCTTTTGTGAGGCCAGAGCTTCTCTCTGCAGGATATCATCCTATGTCTTCCCTATTCTACCTTCAGGGCCATAAAGTGTTGTTAACAGAACGACTCATGGAAGCTCTGCTGTGTCACAGGAGAGGGCTGAGAGCTGTGCTCCTGTAAGTGATCCCAGAGCCAGGGTCTGTATGAGCTGGCATGTCCAGGTGGTGCCATGGGCTGCCAAGCATGCTGCAAAAGCCCCAGTGGGGTCCAGAAGTAATTTAGTGTTCTTCCAGAGTAAATTAGCTCTGCTCATAGCAAGGCTAATTAGCCTGGATTCAGCATAGTCCTGATGCAACAGTGTTCTTGCTCTCTTTGTTTTGTTTTGTGCTTGTATGGCACTGGGGTGCTTATTCATGGTGCTGAATTGCCCTGTACAGATGCTTACAATGCAGGACATTCCCTACTACCTGCATAGGTAAGCAGGAGCTTCACTTGGTAAGCGTCTCTCTACATTTCTCGGTGGTGTTACGAGTTGTTTTTTTCAGCACAAAAGCTTTTATCATTAGTGGTGACTATTGTCTGAGGATTGTTCTGGTAACTGACACATGGGTTGCTTCACTGGGCTGAAACTCTGTTATTTATAAGGCTTAGTCACTGTGTAAAACAGATGTAACTTATTATTCTGGGAGCCATTCAGGATTCAAAGACACGCATGGTTCTCATGAAATGTGGAGGTTATGTCAGGTCTTCAGAACTGAGGGAAAAAATACTTGTCTTTTATTTTTGGAAAGTTAATCATGCTTTAGGGTGACAACAGTAAAGCTGTATGAATAATTGTTTTATCCCTTGGCAGATGAACCAAACTTAAAAGATTATTCAGGTCAAACTTCAAAGCAAGTCTATTTGGTGAATCAAATATGTTTCATTTTCATGTTGTCCATTTTTCACTAAATAAGTGAGCCAAAAAGATAAGTTGCTGAGAGAAGCTGCTGACCTTTCACAGAACAGAGAGGAGCAGGGATCTGATCTTCTTGGAAGTGCTCCCATATCATTAGACAATTATCAGAGTAGGGCTGCCTCTGCCACCTCAAGTATGTGCTACCTAAAAAATGCATGTTACAGGGAAGGATTGGCAAACTTGATTAAGCCTCTCGCTTGTGGCCTGACCTTCCATGCATTTTATGTTCTTGTTGCTGAGCTTGAATAGATAACAACGCTGCACTCAGATATTTTGTTACATCATTCTCCCCCACGGGCTTTTGTGCAAGTGTTCTATTCTAACGAACTAAGCTTAGAGAGGTATTGACAGTAAACAGGGGAGGAATATAGGGTAAGATTTTTTTCATCTTATGGTTTATATGGCTTGTGGAGGTCCTGCTTGCTTTCAAGTTCAGTATTAATAAACTTATAAATGTTCCTACAGGCATTTAAACACCTAAATCTATAGAATTCATAAGTTCTACTGATGAAACGGAGGGAACCTTGTTCTAACAGTCTCAAATAATTATTCTTCAGTGTTTTCCTGAAGCAAAGGAAACATGGTGCTATTTTTCGCAAGCTTTATAAATGCATTCACCTTAAACTGTGTCATCTCCTTCAGACCTCTTTTATGACCAGTTTCAGTCCCCTGGGAATCATGCACTCAGTATAATAGCAAGTTTTGTAATTGATGAAGTCTTTAGTTAATATTTGAACAGAAAGATAGCATGTAATTTTTTAATAAGAATTTTCTCTTGCTCTGTTGGAAAAAAAAAAAATCTTGTGTTAATTAGGAAAATCCTGATTCTGTTCATAGTCTGCTGAAAAGGCTTCAGATTTATTTCATACCTGACAGGTACAGAGCAGAGGAACTACCATCGTACTCATTTGGACTCAGCCTGTTCTCAACTGCTAAACTAGCAATGCAAAGTGGCTGCTACTTGGACTGCCTGTATTGGGACTGAGTAAATAATACATTTTCTCAAGCAGATGCAGTAGAGTGGATAATGAACTGCTCTATTTTTCAAAGGAAATTATAATACTAAAATATAATACTGTAAAATATAATTTTACAGTAAAACTTTTTTGGAGAGGAAAGGTGAATGTTAAAACATACATTGTCTCTTCTACTGGATTTTAAATGGAGTACCAGAAACTGTCTCATTGCATATTTAATTTTTCTCATGGCATAGCAAGAGAGGAAAAAGTGAATCTCACAGCTTTTACTTTAGCAGTCTTGAGGAGCCATAACCTGGATATTTTAGGAAAAACAAATGTTAAGACTCTTATCCACTCAGCCTTGCAAATCTAAAATAGTCTGGACTACCCTCAAAATTTTCAGCCCAATTGCCTTCAGGACTGACCACACAGTTCAGTTTCAAAGTGAGTGCAGCTTAGACCTTTGGGAGCAGCACAGCTCAAAGCACAAAGGTCTCTGACCTTTTCCTTGTTGCAACAGATACTTGTTCTCACCTACTCTCTTAGACTTTGGATTCAGAAGCTTTCTGCTCTATTTTATTTCTTGCTACTACACTCTCAGCCTTAAAATACAGAGGAGAGAGTCCTAACCTTTGAGGACACCTTTGTGCTACTGTGCCCTGTTAGTAAAACATAAGTTAAATAATACCAAATTGCATATTGAGTGCATCTGGATTGCTGGTCACTGACTGGAAAAAATGTTACACAAAAGGTAATAAAATATGTTTTTACACAGTTTGAAGTGTTAGGAAGGAGTTGAAAGCATGCAACCATTGTTTACAGGATTTCTTCTGTGACAAGGGAAAGATAATCATACTAGAGATATAATCCTACCTTCTACCAGAGCTGGGATTTTGACTGAAGACTTTGCCTGGGGAAACAGAGCTCTCTTTGTTGACTTGTTCACTGTAACACCAGGTCAAATAGATCTCTGACTTCCAGCTGGATAGAGAGAGGTGAGGATCAAAGGAAATGGAAGGATTTGCAACAAAATGTACAGGGTCTAACAGACAAAGCTGATATAAAGCCAGGATCAAGAGAAACCTTAGGCTTGACGTTTTGAAATTCTTGTTTTATCTGACTATTTTTAAGCTTTGCATGGTCTAAAACCAGCTTTAGTTGACTTTCTGGAAAAAGAAGCTTCTTGATTCAATCCCTAGGTGGCCAGAGTGCTTCTTGCTGGATGTTAGGGAGGAAACCAAAGGTGATATTTTACTGTGAAGATAAAGGCATTTTCAGTATAAAATCCAACACCGACAAAAACTGGCAGAATGCATTACTTTCTAGCTAGGATTTTTTCTGTCCCTACATCAGAGAGTAAAAGAATGGAAAGTGTTATGGTGCTGCCTCTTTTTCCTACATGAGAATTGACTGAAACCTCCTCCATGAAGAAGCATCATGCTGTTTTATCAGTTATAGGTACAATGCACAAAGGCACAAAGGATTTAACAATGACACATTTAGCACTTCAGGTAATTTCTGCTATGAATACTCTGAAATTCATAAAGTACTGAGGAAGAAATAATCTTAGTGTTAATTTGAACCATCAATAAATGAAATATGTAAAATGTGTGTAACAATTAAGAATGTACGTGTTGACTCGAATGATTAAAACCCCTAAAGCAACTATAATTAAAGTGTATTAATTCATAGGTGGCAATATAAAATGGCAAGTTGTTTCATTTTGTAATTTTGCTATTAGAATGTGGTAAGTAATGAGGGTTCCCAAAAAGTTAAGTACATAGAATCACAGGCAGTACTGAGACACGCACTTGGAATTCATATCAAGTAGTTAAGAATATTTATGGAAGGGTAGGACAGTGAGTAATCAATTTAGGTAAAGTGCTCTGTTGAATAACTGTGTGCTTAAGGTTAAGCAGATGTCTGAATTATTGCAGCATCCAGTCCAAATGACATGAGATATTTGCTGCTGATTTCAGTTTAAGATCTACTATAGCTGCATGAAGGAAAAAAGGGAGGATTTTTGCAGCACCTTCCACTTCTCCAGCAGCTGGATTTCATTCAGTGTAAGTCACTTTGCAATGCAGACTGTTCCCTGCAGAATTCTTGGAATTGTGATGCTCATGCTCTCTGTCCTGATTAAAAGGTGGCAAGACCACCAAAAGTTTAAATCAAAGGAGAATCTGATTAGTAAAATTTATCCCAAAAGAGAAGAAGACAAAGGAAAAGAGAAAGGACTGGGAAGAAGAAGAGATAAATATAAAAATAGAGAAGAAAGATGAGGGTGGGCCTTGTAGGTTCTCATTTGGGAAACAGAAAATATTTTGTATTAGAAAAAAAATTCAGTAGAAAATACTATTTCTTTAAACCTTTTTTTCCCCATTTTTAAATGAATCTTCAATTTTCAGTCTGTATTTCTATGTATATAATCAATGAGAATTTTTGTTTTAAAGTTGGATAACGTACTAATGTTACAGACGTTTATATTATTTTCTGGAGAATTAAAAATGGGCATAACTCTAAGAAGCTTGTTATTAAATATACATAATTTTATGATTCTGACCACATAGAAGAAAGTTTATTCTGTGTTCAAATGAATACATTTTATCCAGTAAGATACAGATGATGCAAAAAAAACCAAACAACCAAACCTTTAATTCTGATGAATGAATAAGTGATTGTATGTCCTACAAGGCAAAGGATGACAATAGAGTGCATCCACTGTACTTCCTGAGTGGATGGAGAGGCTGGTCCTTAGTAGCATTGTAATGTTCACTTTCCCTTTCTGCTAGTATTAAGTGCCGAAAATAGCAACTGAATACTATATTGCTGTGGAATGAAAACAAAAAATGGACTAATTTCGTACAAGAGGAAATACATTTTAGTGTATTACGCTGGGTGAATGCTCAGTAAAACAGAGCTAGAATCACTAAATCAGACCTCTTCGAAAGTGCAATGAAGGTCAGCATCATAATGATGGGAAATGAAGCTGATTATTCCCATGTATTTCACTTCTGGAACTTAGGGCTCTGTATCCTAGAGAGGCTGAAGGAAAAAGTAATTTTCAGTGACTCATTGAAGAGTCACTTAGATGTTTCAAGTAAATGTCACATTCTGCTCTGTTCAGAGGTTTGCAAAATGAAAAGAAATCCTAAGAAACAGGAGATTGATTGTAAAGCCTCTGATGGTACAAATGGAGTCAGTCCAGTTCTTAATACAACTCTCCCTGCCTCCATTTTGAGTTGTAAATATTCACTACAAAATGAATCTTTTCAACAACTGAGTTTTCTCAGTGCAATATTACAGGGAGTAGCCTAGGCATATGTGTAAGGGCTGTGTGCATGTGAAGCTGTCAGTTTTCTCCCACGTGATTAACACACATCTTAATTACCACATGCTTTGCAAATCTGGCAGATGAGGTGGTTTAGTTCATTGTGTACTCATCTGAAAAATGTTGTTAGTCAGTCAATGTTTTTCATTAGAGTTCTATTTTCCATATTATTTTACATTTTTTTTACAGTGTTCTGCCTTTCAGATGCTGTAGGAAGAGATACTGTACATTGTGGATATCATTACAGTTGTAGCTCAAAATTCTGACAATTCCTAGTAGACGTAGTTTAAAGTATGCAGCATTTACTTACTTACTGTGATTTTTAATAATTATTAAAAAAAGTAATTGACTTTCAGTAAGCAAATTCTTACTGTTTTCTAAATACCTATGCATTCATAGAGTACATTTTGAGGCATGCCTACATCTGCATATATGTAAATAAATACATGCATTCATTTTTTAAATGTATATGTTTATGTAATCTTTATGTTATTTTATCCAGGAGATCTATAGATAATTATCTACATGGAGTATTCCATTTCTCATCTCAAGCAGATCAAAAAAGGATCAAATTAGATACGAGTGGCCCAGCAGGACATAAAAGGAGATGAGATGCATTGCTGCTTCCAGGCAATATCATGGAGAATGGAATCAGTGTGGTCAGCCAAACATAATTTTTCACTTGTTTCATTGATGAAACAGGTAAAAAGTAACAGAGCTGTGGTTTTCTAATTTAGATCTGGATTGTTACAAAAGTATGAATTGTATAAAGGAGATATGTCGGATGACCTTAGTCTCATTCTAGTAAAAAATGCAACATTGGTTCAGTAAAGAAGTGACAATTAAATACACATCAATACACAGGTTAATTCCACTCCAGATTTCATTTCCTTAAGTATGCTAGAAAGAAGTTAATCTCAAGTAAGCATATGAATTTTGACAAACCTCTCACGCCTAAGAGACTGGTATTTACATGTGAAGTCTCCATCTGATACATTCTCTTGAGCAGAGAGTAGGATCTGGATTTTTAGCTGAAGCAAACAGAAATCTGCTAGTGAACACTTATTCCTATTTAAAGTGACTTGGTTGCCTCATGCCCTGAAGAGCGATGTGTAGTATTAGATAACAATAATTGGTTTTAACAGGCTATTTTCTTTCTTTTTTTTTTTTTTTTTCATGCCAGACAAAACCATTCACAATATCAAAATCTGACAGCAGACCTTAAAACAAGGGGTGACCAAAATAACTTTTATACTTTGAAAATCTATTTTATGGGATGCAAGGAAATTATTCTTTTCTCTTAGATGAAAATGTGTAGCAGACAGTAATTGCTCATACCACTTGTCATAGAGGAATTGGCCCAACCATTAGAAATATAAGTCACAGACAGGTTGGGAGTTTCACTGTAGTATCATTCACCCTATGCCATTGATTACAACATTCAACTTTTATGTTCAGATGCCTTCACGAAACAGCTATGTGTTTTGAGAAATTGATAATGTGAGATGTATTTTGAACTTGGTTTGCTAACAAAAATGAAGAAGAGTGAGAATGGCAGCTGGGTAAGAGGTTGTTACATCTGAAATAACATGCACATTTCCTCGGGCTTTTAATCTGTAGAAAGGGCTCCTTTCTAGAGCACAAGCAATTTCAAATGTATTAGCAACAGTGATTCAAAATGAACAGTACTGAGATCCTTACCTGTGAATTCAAAGCACAAGTATATTTATTTGCAAGTTCTGGTCCTGGATGAAACAAATAAAAAGAAACACCAAAATAATTGCAAGATCTTTAAGCTTACAATACATGTATTTTCATCAATGTGTAAATGTAAAATGTATAAACCAGAGCTTTGGAGAGAGCTTTTGGACCTAAGAGGAAAGGCTATTTATTTTCTGTTAAGAATCAAGAAACAGATCCCTTCCAATGCCCACAGCCTTTGCTCTAAGAAGCTCGAGAATTTGCCAGAACAGCAAAATATGATTTTTATTTTTAGTTTTCAACATGTCTAAAAGATATGTATTCATACTTAGCAGCAGTAACATTTAATATGACTTACAAATGTGTGGCATTGTTTTCGACTTCTGTTGTTGGTACTGTTCCTCTTGACTGCAAATGATATATTCAGATCAGTACAGAATATCTTTTATGCTTTGGTGCTCCAGATTTTGAGCTGAAATTGTAGCTGTTTTCTCCTCTTCCCATCCTGCCCTCCACAGTGTCTTCTTCTCATTCCCCTGAAAAGAAAAATGAGGCAGGAACATAGGTTGGTGATATTTCAGTCAGAATGGTTATATCAAACCATCATATATCTTGCCACCAGGATTAGATGTCGAACCTTCAGCAAACTACAGAATTTTCTCTTTTAACTTAGTTGCTTGTTGGAGCAGGCTGTGTGGTTGGGGTTTGTCCATCTCTGTTCATGTCCTAGCTGCCACTAGTCCTCACCCTCACCGCTTGCTGGTGCAGGCATGCATTTGTACCCCTGTTAATTCTCCACAGTCTGAAAAACTATGGGAAAAGTAAGGGTCATTTTTCATGTTACCAATGCTACATTCTAGTAATCCTTACCCAGATGCTTTAAAGTCCTGAATGGTGTCTTTCTATAACAGAAATTAAAATATACCAGTTGGTAGGGCTGCGAAGAATGTTAGCAAGAACCCTTCATAGGTTTGGCATTTGAAGACCTTATTTTCTTCTAGTCATATGCAGGTTATGAATTTTCACAGCATTTTCAATTAGAAAACGATATTTGACCATAATCATTTCAACTATGATTAATGTATAGTTCTAGAATTATAAAGCAAAATACATTTGAAGGCTTGCTAAGACCACAACAAATAGATTTTTTAATGGAAAGCACATTGAAAGTAGTTTTAATTCAGAACTGTAGAAATAAAACAGTGAACTGGTGATATATTAGATACATATGAATGATACAATGTTGACTTGCAAGTAAATCTAAGGAAGTTTGACCTAAAAGTCAGTTATGGTGCTGAAAAGCACTTTGACAATTTTTGGGGGGACCTGAAACAAATTCTCAGGTGTTTTTAAGAAATAAAAAGCAAAATTGTTTCTGAGATGCTGTTGAGTTTCTATTAAGTTTTAAATACTTGCACTATGCAACTTCTGCAGTCCTTATTTTTTTTCAAAAGAATAAGCACAAAATTCAAGATGAAATATCAGTTTATTTTGTTTCCCTCCTGAATATTTTTAGCAATGCAAGTCACTCTTGAGGAAAAAAGAACTTAACTATAATGGCACATCATCCACAGACTCTGAATGAGCAGTGTATAATGATAGATTAATTGTGAGAGTTCACTACTGTGGAGGGAAGTTCTGCAAACCAAAATATTAAAAAAGATCCTCTCATTTTTGCAGATTTCTAATTAGCAAATGAAATACATAAGTGAAATATTTCTCCAGTCCAGCACAAAAAACCCCTCTGCAGTTCTTGGTAGATAGGAGAAAAACAGAAGTCATAATTTCAAATTTATTTAAAGTCTGCACACCTCTGGGCAGTGTGATGATGTTTGCACCTCCATCTTTCTTGAAGCTGATCTAACTACCCGCAGAAAACCTGGGGTACATGAAAGGCTTTGTCACTGCAGGTCTTTGAAATCCAAACAGACTTGAGGATGAGTGTGTTACTGGTGTACCAAGGAAACATGCACTGAAGAAACACTTGAGTGCACCTGCAGTTTCAAAAGAGAACCCAGCTTACAGTGTTGCTTAGGAAAACTGTCAAGTGAAGTTATTGCAAAGCGAGGCCTAAGAAAATTTTATGGGGAGATTTGACGAAACAGTTTATGTACCTTGCTGCTGAGGATACCTAGAGCAGAGGTCCAAATTCCTAGCAATTAATCTACTTCATCGTGAACCAATTATTTTCCTAAAATTTAGTATATAATTACTTCCAATGCTATTAAGTGTTTTTTCTGCATAAATTCAATTAGAGAAAGAGATATATGAGAAAACTTCCACTGTCATCCAAATATATCCTCTTCAATATTGTACCAAGGATGGGCAAGGAAAAAGACCTCTCTTACTTTTTGCATTATCTGAATTGCAGTTATTATGCTCGGATATCTTCTACCTAGTGCCAGATATTTTTGTGTTTACACTGCAATATTTTAGATTGTTTCTGAAGATAATGTTTGGCATTTTTTACATTGCGACATCTAGTTTGACGCTTCGGACCTCATTTATAAACAGCAAGATTGTCTCTACAGTCCCAGGAATATTTTATGCTTGAAAGTACTCAGGTATTTTTCTTTTGGCCATTGGTCTACAATTGCTTACTCAAATCAGTGTAGCCAAGGTCATCTTACATTTCTCATCTAAGACTGTCAAACTTATTTTCAGCCTTGTCAAGTTCAGACTTTGCTTTTTATCCTTGTGCTAAGGGGACATTTAGTGTAAGTGTGGTTCTGTTGGCATTTCTTTTTCAGTCCCCTTTTTGACACATTGCTTTTTGTGCCATTTATTGCTCTGTGACCATTCTTGGTTTATTTTAAAACACAAACTATTTTCTTTCTCTTCTTCGTTATGTTTCTTACAATCTCCAATACAACCTTAAACCCCTCTCAGCAAAGCAAATAGTTATAGTATTAGGTTTGCTGTTACTGTTTCATATGAACGGAACTCAGAAATCTGATCAGAGTACCTTGAAAAGCAAATTACATAGTTCTGGCTCAGAATGTTCTCAAACATCTCTGAATGCTTGTTTTATCTCTGATTATTCTTGTATTTTGAACAACAATAAAAAGTCACTAAGAAAAAATACAGTACTCTCAAGCATCATAGTTAGGATATTTAAAAATGCTCTACAAAAAATATAACTAAACCAACATTTTGTGCATGATGATGTAAACATGCATAATTTTTCTAGTTCATCACTGTCATATTGTATCATGCTATTTGTGCTGGTTACCTGCAGACAGCCTAATCAAAGCTTATCTATAGCACAGTGGAAGTAAACTACTGAAATTTTTTTCTCTGGATCCAAAATAAGGTTGAGCCTGGGTGCCATGCAGAACTGCAATGATTAGCACACAGACTTGTGCAGTGCTTGGCTGCTTCTTGGGTAACGCTTAAGGAAACATGGTGGTTGCAGCAGTTCAAGCCATGCAACAAGTAACTAATCAGAGAATATATTTTTTCTCCTTGCCTTGGGGAATTTTACAGGAAGATCCTCTAGGATGCTATTTTACCCTGAAACTTTAAAATGGTGCATTCAGCTGCAAAGTACTTAGCATTTTGCAGAGCTTATTAACCCTCTTGTTATAGATTTCCATAAAGAGTTTTGTCCTCTGACAGAGAGTGAATTGTGCATATTGCTATATCTTTCTTTTTCCCTTTGTTTTCATATTATAATACTCTGAAACTTCATCACTGACCTTGAAAATACAGTTTTGCACTGAACTGGTTTTTCTTTCTCCTCCAGGAGCTTTTGTCACTACCTCAACAGACCATTCAAGAGGTGAAAATGTGGAGGTGTTTCAGCTGCTCTTTCTGTCATTTGCACTGCCAGCAAGGTCAGGTACTACTTATTGCTGATGCTGTTCACGTGCAAGACCATTAAATGGAAGAGGGATACTCAGGCAGCAGAGTTTTGGGGATTTGAAGTCACAACTCGAGTCCTCACTGTCCCTGTTTCACTACCCTAGATAGTCCAACCCAACATATCTGTGCTCCAGGGCACCTGCCATCCGATCCCACCCCACCCCACTCCCTCATTGGAATACTTTGATTTCCTACAACAGTAGGAGACTGCCTAAGTGAGGGGTGAAAAACAGAGATGTACTGAGAGAGGTGCAAGGCAAGGCAGTTACACTGTTCCCAAAATCAAACAATAGCTGTGCAATGGATTGATCATGTGAACAGGCTGCAAATCCCTGAAGAGCAGAGGAGTGAAGGAAGGCACGAAAGGGATGACTTTGAAACGAGTCTGGATTTTGCTCATGGAGCCACTTGGGAGCCATCTCCCTGTGGTGGGCAGCCCCATGAGGCAGATAAAGAGCTGCACCATTTTGCTCAGTTGTGTCTCTCTTTATGCCTCTCTTCCCCACCCTCTTAGGCTGTCAGGATAGAGAAGGAAGGGCTGTGTGTGCAATCTGGGTACTCTTGTGAGGGTCAGCTCTGTGCTCTTAGAAACCAGCACCGAGGTGGGCTGGTGTGTTGGTGCTCTTGGAGACAGGAGCCTCATGCCTAATTCCTCCTTTACTAGACAGAAGTGGTGTCTGTTGTCTCACCTTCCTGATATGATATTTTGAATGTTAGCCATCAAAGAACTAGAAGGAAGAAAGGAGCCCGTGTGCCTGAGTCGTCCAGACTAAGGAAGTCAGGGAACTTCCCAAGTTTCACCTGAGAGGTGAGTGATGAAAAATTGCCTGGGACAGGAACAGCTTCCATGTTTTGCAGCAGTGAAGAGCTTGAATGTAAACGATCAGCTGCCCAGGCAGTAGAGCCTCAAGTTTGGGATTTTTTTCTCCCAGCCAAATGCCCTAAAAACTGGAATTCTGGGTCAGATTCACGTTTCTTTTCCAAATGGCCTTTTGGGATTCTTTTTGGTGTGGTACAGTGGCCTTAAAGGAAAATCTCCTTTACTTGAATAATCTGTAGGGATTTGCTTATTTTCCTAAGAGGAAGTTTGAGGGGGATCAGAGATCCTGCCCAATGCCAGGTGTCCCCTTATACTCCTTGGTCTTTTTACCTCCCAGGGCTGCAGGATCTCCTGGCTGCTGTTCCAGAATGCAAAGAGCACCCCAAATTGACTTTCCAGTCACTAGGAAAGGGGATTTGGTTTTCAGTTTAATTTTTTTCAGTGAGCTGGAGGCTGCTATAGGATGTTGTGAGTTTTTCAGTTCTTTTGCTTGTCATGATTATCTCCTGAGAGACCATCTCAGTCCCCTGGGACTTGTGCTGTAGGGGAGACTGGATTTTTATATCTAGGCATATATGTTGTATAACTAATTTTGTGGAGAGACTGTTCCTTAGTCCTGCAGGTAATTGGCACTATTTTTTCTGTCTGCTTCAAAGCAGGATAGCCGAGTCCAAATTGGGTGTTTGTAAGAACCACCAGATCTGCTTTTCCTTGAAACATGCCCAAGCATTGTCACTGGCCAAAACGATGCCAAAGAGTATCTTAACAATTAAATGATGTGTCTCATTGTGGCCAAATGTCTTGATGCTATTTAATATGCTAGTACAAAGATAGTGGTATCAGTGTGACTTTGTGACTGAGCTACTAAACTGGTATTTAATTGCTCCTGCTTAGGGCCTCTGTATCAAGCATGGCTTTTGGAAAAAAAACCCCAACAGGACAGCTTCTAGGTAAATTGAAATGAAAATATTCATTTCACTATGCTTTGATGTAGAGAATAGACAGGTATTACCTTGGAAGAGCTGGAAGCATACCTATTGTTTCAAGAGGGGTTTCTGAAACTGCAAGGGGAATTGAAAGGCAGGGGCAGTTTAAAACTTGGTGCACATTTGTTACTGCAAAAATGGACATATTGGTTCTACATCTTTTCATTCAGTTACTTTAAAGTTACTTAAACTGTGAAAGGTTTAAGATATTTCCACCTAGTTTATCTCATAACTTAGTTGAGTTTTTAAATTTAATTACAGTTATATGTGTGTTCCCACACTGATCAAAAGCTAATGATCTCTTTCATAAGGTAGAGCATTTTGGTCTCACTACCTGTGGTTAAACACCTGTAGCATTTTAGCAGAGAAAGTCTGTAAAAGTCAGAAGGCCATGCAATAGCACATCAACAAAACTAAATAGAAATTGTAGCAATTTGCTCCAGAAATTCAGTGGTGACTGTCAACCTGCATAAAGCTGTCAAAACTCTGTCCTCTTGGTAATTTCCTATTCTAGGTAAAGAATGTGTGCAGGCACTGCTAATTCATTCTGAAATCATTCTCTGCTTGCTGAACTGAAATGGGATCCAAAGCCTAGAAATTGTATATGTGTCCTGGTTTGAAGGACAGGTGTCTGCTAAGGAAGGCAGGGGAACCCCCTTGGAATGAAAAAAAAAATGTAAACCCTTTCCCTCCGAATTATCGTAATTCTGAAATTAAGGGGCTCACAGGCAAAGATATAGGGAACGGAATAACAGTTCTTTACTAGTATTTATAATAAAACAAAGAAACAACAGCTACAATGGCATTAACAACAAACAGAAGCAGGAACCCAGTGAGAACCTGCTGGCTCGCAGGCACTTCTGATGCAGTGACAGTCACAGCTGGTGGGGGGTTCTGGTGGCGCGAGCTCGGGGAGCTCGTGGCGATGGTGTGNGTTGTGAATTCTATGGTGTCTGCAGCAAAGGTTGAAGATTTCCACCTGGTTAATTTAAAGCAACGCTGGATTTACTTAAATTATAAACAAACTCTCTAAGATATTCTTCTTGTTAATGTCACACCCACTGGATATGTTTATTATAATAATCACTTTACTTCACCATCGTAAAGAGCTTCCTTTCCTTCTATTTATATATGACATCCAAAAATTGATCTAGAGGGTGAAATTGCGTAGTCTAATGCTTGCTTGTTTCTGTGGAGTCTTACTGATTTTTCACGTATGCATTGGAAAGCACTGAGCCCACCTGTGGCATTTAAATTACCTAGTGAATGTAGTGCTAATGAATGAAACATTATTCACTTACACTTCTGCCAGACAGAGTCTCAAATCTCCAAAATTTAGAGTAATTTCTCTCGGATAGAACTGACAACAACCTTTTTCTGTTGATCTGCTACTCTTGCCATCCTTTAGACATCTGTATGTTTCTCAGGTATGTGAAAACCAGTCTCAAAAAATGGAGGGCATAGATCATCTATGAGCAGAATTTGCAGCTGTCTGAAACCGTGTTCCTGGGCAGATGGATCAAGAATAAAATTCTAGATGGTGATCTATTTAATGCCTTTGTCCAAAAGGAATGTCTTGGAGCCTGGGCAAATTTTTTTGAAGGTAATCCTGAAATTTATAAATACAAGTGAGATAAATTTTCAAGTATCTTTCAGTATAATTAAGAATGGAACACACAGTTCATCATTCAGAGATATCCTGGGTATTTACAGTTCTCCCTGGAACTGTTGTTTTTCCAAACAGCCGTTTCTGTCACAATTCTATCCTGGTAATGTATTCTTTGTTTTCAGTATGTAATGAAATGTGTAAATAACCCAAATCTGCAGTGGCAAATAATCACTTCCTGGAGACACTTATGATCAAGTCAGATACCTTTCCTCTTTTCAAAAATATGACTAAAGAGACTTGTAATAAATAAGCTTACATTGAGGGAGTGGGAAGTGTGCCCCCTCTGCAAACGAATGAACATCTGGTTTAGAACATTTATAGATTTGATTTTTTCCATACTGTCATCGAATTCTTTCTCTGTTCCCATTTCATTCTGCAGTTCTGAAAGACCTGCCAATAATTCCCTAGTCATTACCTTAAAACTACTTGTAGTGAGTGCCTGCCAAACTGATGGGCCTTCACAAGCCTCTCCTAGTGTGATTGCCTTGAGAAGGAAGGTGTTTTCACACTGCTCTCTCAGCCCTGATTGTCCCATATTTGCTGAATCTCCCTGGAGACTCAGGCAGTCATTTTGTAGTTGTACAAAGCTGACAGCTGACCTTTCTTTCTTAACCACAGGAAAGAAATTCATTATTCCACAGGAGATAAGGATGCATGTACAGATTCACATGTTCACAGTGTTATGTCACTCCCATATTTCTACTTGTTCAAGGCTCAGAACTTTGCTTTTTTTTTTTTTTTTTTTTTTTTTTTTTTTTTTTTTAGCTGTTTATTTCCAGGACTGCAAGCTAAAACTGTACAAGAGCTCGTTGTTGCTGTACATGAAATATTTTTATATACCTGGAAAAATGTGTTTAGTGGGGTTGGACTAGATGATCAAGATGACAAGATCAAAAGGGAACAGCAGTGATTTCCCTAACCCCTGTGCCAGTGACAGAGAGAGGTAGAGAATTTGGAAGTTATGTTAGGCCTGGGAAGAAAGAAGAGGTAGGAGGGAGGGTTGTTAAGATTTGGGTTTTTTTATCATAATTCTACTCTGATTTCATTGGTAATAAAGTCTATTTTGCCCATGAACATAATCGGTGGGTGATCCCTCCCTGGCCTTATACCAACCCATGAACTTTTTGTTATATTTTCTCTCCCCTGTCCAGATGAGGAGGGGAATGATAGAATGGCTTTGGTGGGCACCTGGCAAGCCTCTTTGAAATTTATTTTAGCAGAGGTTTGTTCAGAATACTGTAAAGGCTCAAAGTTATAATAGTGAAACTAATAGCTCTAACCACTTGCTTTCTTCTCTCCAAAATGTGCGTTGCAGGGATAAAGAATCCTTCAAGGGATGCCATAAATAAATGGTTAATACTTAATCTGCTCCTCACTCAGTACTTCCATGAATACTTTACACTGTGAACTGATGTCTTGGTTTGTGGGTACTGAGAGCAGCACTTGCTGAAACATATCTAGTTGTAACTCAAAAACGGCACAGACAATTTGCAATGGCAAAGTTGTAGAAATAAATAATTCATTGTCAAGGCATTACCAAAACACCTGAACAAAGAGCACTTGACACTTGAAAAACTGAATAATAGTCTAAAACTAGATTTTTTTCCAGGTAAGTTGATAGTTCATATATTAATACTATGCTCAGAGTGTTGACATTATTGACATGTTACACATACACACAGGCCTATTACCTGTTTCCTTGGTAACCATATGTATTACACTGGTAGCATGGCAACATAAGTGAACATGCATGGTTTTGAAGAATCTAGAAAAATATATATAAGTGGAAAGAGTCAGGTCTGAAGGAAAGACATTTTTTGTACATCAACAAGAACTGAATATTGTACTTTCAGGAATTATTTCAGGAAGAACAGATTTTTTTTTCTCTATGTTATGCCCTCTATATTAGTTTCATAGTTGGAATTGTAAATTTGAAATACAATTATTTTTGTCATTCATTACTTGTCCCTCTTCCCTCTAGGATGAAAGTGTGTCATCAAAAGGGAACAGTTCCTGAATGCTTTCTAAAGAAACAGTATGGAAAAATAATTGAAACATAATAGCCAAGCCATGTTTTGGGCAGTTTTATCTATGGTTTCTTGTTTCTAGTAGTCAAACTGCAGTATCAGGATGTTGAAAGAGAGCTATGTGAGAGGGGGATAGTCCATAGAAGGCTGACTTTACAAAGCCTTATGTAACTTCAGTCATTTTAGGTACTGGTGATAAAATAGCAAGGAAAAATAAATTGCTCCCTACAGAATATGAATATTTATTTCTACAATACTGTGCAGTTGAGCTTTGTGGTGTGAGCAGTGTGGGGCTTAGGCATGGACAGACTTCTGTGAGCTGTTTGTTACTTTAGAGAGTTGGGACAAGAGTGGGGAAATCATCTCTGTTTGGGACCGTGCAAATTCAATTTTGGAAATTCTCTATTACTCAAGCATATGCTTAAAGCTAAATGCATTCTTGAATGCTGATCAGAATGAATCAGGTATGAACTTAAGAATACAGGGATGTCACCTCATGAACCAAGGACAAAGACAAGGAAGTCCTCTGCTCTGCAGTGCACTTGTTCTCGTTGGTGCATGTCCTGTCCATACGAGGCTGTTTAAATGAGAAAGATTAGGAGATTGCAAATAGAATGCAAAAGACTAAGGAATGGTAAAATATCTATACTATCCCACTGCTTATGCAAATTTTTATTGCTAGGTATTTTAGTGATTTAATTTCTGTACATGTAAATCACACTGTGTTTCTTTTGCTCCTCATGAGATAACCACTATGGAGCTGTTTTTATAAAACTTCAGCAAATTTCCATCTGTGTAAAATTACACATTCAAGTAGGTGTGAATTCCAAAGGAAATTGCTTACTTTTACTGCAGTCCCCTTTTGACACAATGTTCTCATTTAGTTCTCTTCACTCTATTTTCATTCTTGATGCTGAGTGGGGTTATATGTGTGGTAGAGACAATATGTGAAATTTCTTATCTGGGTAGGTGTGAAAAGTACCTATGTAGCGACATCCAATTTTTTACTTTACTAGCAAAAGACTGTGTATGACTTAAAAGCCCAGAATACATCCAGAATCCCCATGTGATGATGTGTACCCATCTGAAAAAACTTTTCATACAAATTTTAATTCAGTGTTAGTATTCTCAATTATTTACATTTTTTGTTGAATCTTTGTTTCATGCATATAAAAATTTTGTCTCTGAAACATCACAGAAAGTTGTCAGCTTCTCCTCCTATATTACGTTTGTGGTTGCTATTATTTCTTGTGACTGTGGCTATAGTAGCCAGAGAAATAGAAGACAGTTTGTGATACGCAGACACTTTCTCACTTTATGCTCTATATTTATACATTAATGCCAACAACCAAATTTTAGTCTTTGCTCACCTCTCTCCTGACCTCAGTTCCTTTGCCATGTGTTCTCCATGTGTACAATTCTCTACAGCTTTGTTGGGTGGGGGAATTTTCACCTTAGTGGAAGCAGATTCAGGAGTCTGGAACATGCCAAAGCTACAGTGAGTTCAAGTACACTCACTCCTGAGAAGAGGGGGAAATTAGTTTCCAACCTTTGCAGAACACTTCAAAAGCTCACATGGCTCAGTGACTTTTACTTAAAAGTTCTCCTGTTTCAGGAATTGCTGTTTCCATTACCAGAAATGTGAGCAAAAGGTGTTTTGATAATAAGGTATCACAACCCAAATTGTTTGGAAGACCTTATAGCCCATCCTGGCTTATAAAAGCTAGTGATGACTTATCCTGTAGAAGAGGACTCATTACCCATGCAGACTTCACAAGATGAGGTGAAGTCAGCTGTCTCTTAGAGATGTGTTAAAGTTTAAGCTACTCAGAAACCTTTCTCTCACACCAAAGAGCATCACATAGGATGCTGGACTGAATATCTCATTTTTAGAAAAGCAAGCAAGTGATATGATATAACTGCATAACACCAGGGGCAGCATCCATTACAAGGTTACTCTCATGTCTTCCTGTATTGTAAGGTGATTGACATGGAACAGAGATAACAAGCTAGAGCATTGCAAATTTTGAGCGGTTTCCTGTCCTCAATATCCTTCAAGCTGTGTCTTCTGTCACTTTTTGAAATGAGCATGATTCCTCCATATACATCAGAGATTTTCAATATAGCCCTTAAGTAATACTAGCTTTATTTTAGTTGCATGAAGAGACAACAGTCCACATTAAATCACATAGGTCCAACCTGTCAAAGCATTATAGAATGGCTTGTGTTGGAAGGCACCTTAAAGCTCATCTCATTCCAACCCCACTTCCATGATCAGGGTCACCTTCCACTAGACCTGGTTACTGGGAGCTCCATCCAACCTGGCCTTGCACACTTCTGGGCGTGGGTCATCTACAACCTCCCTGGGCAACCTGTTTCAGTGCCCCATCACCCTCACATTAAATAATTTCTTCCTGATATCTAATCTAAACTTACTCTCCTCATTGTCCTGTTAGTACATGCCTAGATGAGTATTCCTGCCAGAGTGGTATTCAACTAAAGGAAGGAAAAAAAGTGAGAAATTTTCAAAAGTTGATACTAGCACTTCTGAGCAGTAGTTGTAGCATCAGTGAAAGATGAATAGTGGTGTCACGACTGGTAGGTTCATTAAATGATATATGGTTATATAGGGCTAGAAAGAGGTGGGTTCAGTTCATCCTTTCTATGTGACCTTGGACAAGCTGTTTATGCTGTTGCATAGCAGAGAAACTGAGACTTATCTGCATACCTCTTTCAATTTAATTACAGGGAGCTGTTTTCAAAAAAATTATCTAATAAGGGCAGATAGAGCTTTCTGCGGAGTGAATTCTTTCTTTCAGCCAGTCTGGCTGGTTTTAATCTTATCTGTTGATGTGCACATCCTGCAATTCTGCTTCCTGTAATCCCAATGCTCTGAACGGCTCACCTTCATTTCGTCTGACATCTTTGGAGAAAAAACAGTTGCATCTGAATTGTTCTTAGATTTTCTGTCAGTGAAACAGGAGCATTTCATGGCCTTCTCTGGGCCTATGAAGGCAATCAGCATGGACCTTCTTTCTCCTGGCTGTATGGTCCATGTGGGGTAATTTTTATACATTTTCTTAACATAGTTTTCTTTCCTGTTGATTCCCAGCTAATGTTCGAAAGTTGCCCCCAGCCTCTCCCAGTTGTGTTGCCCCAGGTGACAGTAGTTCATTGCCCACTGGTTCCCTGGGGCTCTCAGGTCTTAAACACATATGGTTTCCCATCACAAACTATCACAGGTCAGGCATGGGCCACTGACCCCTATACAGCTATTAAAACAAGCCTCAGCCAGCTCAGGCTGAGCCACAGTGTGCTGGGTGCTTTCTCCTGCTGATGTCAAAGATCAGGTTTGCAGTCTACATGGTTCTGATGCAGACCTGGGGCTGCTCCTGGGTTTCAGCTCTGATCAGAAACTGGAAAATGGCCTTGGATGTCATAGGTTGCCCACAGCCTTTCTGCTAGCCTTTCCCCTGCTGCATAGCTCTGCTACAGTGATAACACCAGGCACATATGAAAACTAAGTGGATTTGTCTTGAGTTACTTGCAGTAAGTTAAAAGGTAAATGTTCAAAGACTCATATTTTTTTAAATTGCAGTTAGCTGATTGTTGGTAACAATTCATAAGTGCATATCTACCAAAGTCTGCTGTAACTAGCCATAATTTATCTGCTGGATACATTGGATCATTTCTGATATACTGAATATTAAACATCATGGACTAGACTTCTCTTGCCAATTAGTGCTCTACCAAGGAATATATGGAAATTTAAGATGTTTCGGGTTCAGTGGATATCACTATAATAATGTGTGTCAACATCCATACCTAAACAGATGACCCGGAATTAAAAAAATTGCTAGGGATTGGATTCTATTATTGTATTATATAATGTATAATTTCTATATATTTTTTTGCCTTTTTAGGTGTTCTTGTGGATGTCAAGGTCTTTAAAATAGTGAAAGTTATCTAAAATTTGATTGCTCAAAAAAAAGATGTCTTGCTCTCTTTTTATAGTCTGACATTCAGTTAACGTAAGGGAATAGTCTTTATCATTATTAAATTAACTCTTTTTTTAAAGTTATATTACATCTCAAGCTTTCATTTATCTCTGAAGAGCAGCCAAGAGAAATTTGTGTAATATTGCACTGTTGTATGGCAGAACTTCTAGCCTGTGCCCAGGCAATCCAATGACTCCTGTTCATGATGGCTGAAGCAGGTCAGATCTGAGGCTGCAATATATTAGAATCAGAATCTTGGAATAGTATGATCTGTATGAGTATCTCATTGAATGCTTGTTGCAGGACATTTTTGATATTTCTTAAATTTTGTAATGGTTTCCCTCATTTATAATAGTTTATCCCTTACCCCTTCATTGCTCCCTGGTTGGTATTCCCCGGGTTTACCCCTCCCAGTTTCCCGAAACATCCCTGTCAGTCCCTATTCTCCTCCCTCGGGTCAATCCCTGACTCCTCTCTCTCCCACATCCATCACCCTCAGCCCCCTCCTCCCCTTCCAGAGAGTTCTTGGCAGTCAGATCCTGGGTTGGTCTGTTCAAAAGACTCCCCTCCCCTCAACACCCCTCAATGGCTGAGTTCCATGCCCATCTCCCTATCCTGAATCCTCCCCTTTCCCTTCATTCGATGTTATTCCCCCCTCCCACCTCCTGTAAAAAAGCCTGTCTGCTGATGCTTTGGGCTTCGGAACTTCGACATCTCCACAATAAACACCTTGCTGGAACTCGATCTCTGGAGCCCCCTCGCCTCCTTTGCCTCTTCCTCACCTCCTGGATTTACCATCACAGCTGAGCTGGCTTTTGCAGCACCCACGGCCTTGGCTAAGCTGCGCCCCTCACCCGGTGAGGAGCCAGGCCCCTCGTGCATCGAGCTGAGGCTTCGGGCAGCCTCTGGCAAGCTCGCATCAAATGCTGGGATCTTAACCTGTGCATGTTTTACTCCTAACCTTAGACATTCCGAATGGCACCATTTGAACTAATTTCCACAGATTAATTTCATTTTCACATGTGTCCCAGTATATATGTGGCTCTTAGTCACACCCCAAAGCCCTACACCTGACACACAGCTGTGCTTCACTCAAAAGTGAAAATGTATCATGTCATACTTATAAGGTACAAATCATGTAATAGGCTTCAAGATAAAGAAAAGCTTCCTGATATGTTTTACATTAATATTATAAATGGAAAATAAAATTGAATCTAAAATAAACAGCCCTTCAGGCACCTCATGGTAATCTACCACTGAAATGCATAGTGTTAATAACATTTCATTATGAGAACAGTATTGGGCTTGACATGCTACTAACAGTGTTAGAAGGAGATCCATGGAAGGTGCCTGAAGGAAACAGGATAATGTCAATCTCTTTTACCTCCATTTAATAAAATAAAATTGTCTAGTGTTGCAGGCACCAGAGATGCATCAGTACAGATGCCATTACAGAATGAGCTGTCACTGATTATCACTGCTTTTAATCTATTTTGTTAATGAAATCATTAGTTATTTTCATGTCAACTAGGACAGAACTATGGCAATCTTTATTATTTGACATTGATCAAGTGAGTGTTCATGTTCCAGAAATCAATGAGTAATGAGCTGTGTTTTAAAAATATTGGGTAGCACCAAGAGAAACGAGGTATATAAAATTCTTAATAGGCACTGGTAATGCCTGGGCAAAAAATGAAAAGGAAATAAAATGTACAGAGACATTTGGAAAAAGTTGTCATTTCCCACTATAACTTTATGTTCTTTGCTATAAATGTTCATACATTCAAATATTACACTAGGAACTCCTAAGCCCAAAGGTACCATGACTCATGAATCTCTCAATCTGAACAGCTATGCACACTCCCTATTGAAGCAAGTTAGTAAATGATCTGGTGCCTGAGGAGTTGGAGCAGCAAACTGGTTACTGGTGTCTTTATTACTAGATGTTCTTATGTAAAATAGAGTAAATGGCCTAAAAAGTAACATCACTTACAAAGATTATTGCTCAGCACTGTGTCAGCTGTGTGTGATGACCTCTACAGATGTACTGCTGTCTCTGTAGGGAGAATTTTTTTGTGCTACTGACAAATAATCCATTTCATGGCATGCTCTGCATTTCCATTTTCTAGGAAAAAGAGAAGCATTTTCTTTGCTCTGCTTAACCTGATTTGGCAAAAACCAGGCAACCAGTCAAACAAAACCCCTGTGGTCTCTGCACTACAAGGGTCAAACCAGTGTCCCAGTCTCAGAAATACACGATCATTTTTGTGGGCTGAGGTAAAAACTGACCCACACAAATATTGAAGTGTATTAATGTTATTTATAGGTTACTCTTTCACATACCAAATGAAAAAGCTTTAGTTTTCAAAACATTTCAAATTACTTGTGTAACTTTATTTTCATTCTAAGCAAGCATCAGAACATTAACAAAGCAGTAGGCTTTTTCATTTATTTTCAGATAAAACTGTCATTTTTTAAAATTTTCAGAATTTATTGACTGGTACCTTTGTACAGTAAAATGGCACAAAATTATGATTATCTGTTTATGGGATAATATTAACAAAGCTGTTCTCTTTCATGGCTTAATTAAGGCAAAGCACAAAAATTTCACTTTGTTTGACAGTTTACTCTCTCTTGTCTGTGAATTCATTCATAGGACCATAGAAACATAGCATCATTTAGGTTGGAAAAGGCCTTTAAGATCATTGATTCCATGCAAGTCCACCACTAAACAAAGTACCTAAAGTTCTACATCTGCATGTGCTGGAAAAAGGAGAAGTCTAAGACGTGGGAACTTTGGAAGAGCAAATATAACTTACATTTGCATATTCTAAATGACAGTTATGCTCCTTTATTTAATGAAGGTTCCTAATAGAGGATTAGAGATCTCTTATTGCAGAGTTAAATGCAACTTCAAACTTTTCTTGACACATATACCCAAGGCTACTGCAGTCTGGTACACAAATAAAATCATACATGTACTGAGGAACCAGAGAAAGCTGGAGATGTTTCCAGTGTTTGTATTTCCCACTTTGTCATTAACTACTGAACTTCATATTTCTGCACATTAGGGGCACAAACAGACCTTTGGCATTGTGTAACCTAAGTGACAAGAATACTGAGTTCCACCCAGCAATTCATCACATGCATAATGGTATACCTGAGACTACTCCCCTGCTCAGCAGAGGAGTTTCTCTGATGCCACCAGCAGTAATCAGTGACTGAATTTGTTGACTCAGCTCTGCCCTGCCCAGTTCATAAGCAGTGAAGAAGACAAGTGCACAGGTTAATGCCTGTGCCCTGCCTTGCTCCTCACTCAAACTGGAAATGTTGTGTAGGATCAAGAGCTCTCTTGGGCCTGTTACTCCCCTGCAAGAGAAGTGCCTGGTCTTGCCTGGAAGCAGGTAGAATAAAACACTTTAAATGCATGTCACAGACAAGGCTTGGAAGGAGGGTAGAAGAGTCAATGCTGCTGTAATTATTTTAGTAACAGTCTCAGCGGTGGAGGCAGACACAGACATTGGAAGTGCAATTATGGCAGCGACTGTGGTGATAACAAAAGCAGTGCAACAGCAGGTACCCACTTGTCTTTTTCCTTCCTTTAAACTGAGGTATCAAAAGAAAGAAATGGAAATATTTCTGAGGTGAATAAAAGTATTTTGATTTTAATCACACACCCCCTTTCCTCTTTCCCCTTTCTTAAAATGCAGCACTAGGCAAAAAATGGTCAGAAAACTAGAGAGGCTCTGTCCTCATAGGTAATGCTGCCATATATAAAATTTCAGAGAAATCAGCAGTGTGAAGAAATACAGAAAACTATTTGGCTAAAACAGTTGTATCTTTTGCTTTTAAGGCATTACCATGCTCAATCACTTCAGTGTCCAGATGAGGCCAAGAGATACATGGAACGAGGCAGCCTTCAGCCACTCATACATTTGGGTTTGTGTTTGTGGCTAACTCACTTTGGGATTTTTCTTCTAAGTCCTTTCTCTAGCTGCTTACTGTTTTGGAGCTGTGGGATCCTAAGTCAGTTATTCCTTGGAGGGCAAACAAACCTTAGGAAGAGGAATGCTTAAAGTCCAAAAGCTCAAAGGAAGAATAGGAAAATATGTAAATTTCCTATGTTCATCTTATGGAATTACTCAGAATGAGAAGCGTTGTCAAAACATGCTGTGATCGGCCTCAGGAGTATACCACAGGCTTAATCCTGCTTTAAATTCAACATTAGGAGCACTCTATTCTATCAGTGTGCACTCTATTTTTTTGTAGAAACTCTTAATTATTAAGGGGTTGGTGTGCTTTGAAGCAGCTACTTTTATACTTTGGAAGGAGGTTAAATTATAATTAGAATTTGATTTTTCTAGGAAATGTGTTTTAAGAGCTGGCAGATTGTTTTCCCCTTTTTTATTTTTTTAGCTGAAGAACTGCTTTCTATGTACATGAAATAGGTAACAGTCTGATTGTCTGATTGATTTTCATTAACTATCGAAGAACTTGCAACTTCCTCAAGGAGAAAAGAGAGAAGTTGTAGTTGTAAAAAGCAGCTGAAATGCAAGGCCCTGGCAAGATGTGGAGAAGAAAAGGAAGTGTAGCAACCTGTCTGGAGCAGGATGTGGCCACTGTAAATGGAGCTGGTAGAGAAATCTAAGCAATATTGATTATTTTGAAGTAATTTGTCATGCAAGTTTAATGAGTGATGTTTGTGACTGCTTGATGAAGTACCTCAGCAGCACCTTGATGGAAAGAATTCAACGTGACTTGTTGGTTTGAAGGATTAAGATTGCAGCTGTGTTAATGAGCGGCCTCCAGATATTGATCTCCGTGGGTTTTGCAAAGTCTGACCTGTTCAGCAGATATCCTACATAATTTTGTGTTTTGTGGCTAGAAATATAGGGTCTTAAGAATCCTACAACCGTGAAGTTTTTCCTTTTTGAGGCACCTGCAGGTCATCATGAGCATGAGCAACTTTGTAGAAGTGGATGGTTCTAATCGAAATTTGGTTACAAATGTAGTCTGAATTGCTTTTAGGATTTTTTTTCTTCATCAAAGGAAACTTATAGGTACTTATCAATGTAGAATACTAAAAGACGAGTTTTTCAGGACTTAAGACTATTAATCATGTGAATATTTTTTCCATTTTGGAACATAAATCTCTATTAACTTTTAAGATTTGTATTCAAATGGATTAACTTCTATGATCCTGTTGTTTAACGCTGCATTCAATAGGAACATCTATATCATAGATTTTAAGAGGAACCTGAGAAATAATGTGCAGTATAGTTAAAGCAGAATAAGTGGATTTTAATTCCTGATACTTTTTAAACAAGTAAAATAGTTTAAATCTTGCATTTTTCTCCCAGATATTTTTGTCTAGGTTTCCTGTGGGTTTTTTGTTTGTTTGTTTGTTTGTTTGTTTTATTATGGCAGGGAAATCTATTTTAAAAAAATCACTTGGTTAGGAGAAGAGGAGGGAAATATCTAATTCTTATTTTTTTAAAAAATTCTCTATTTTAATAGCACAAAAGATAAATTGGAAGAAATAGGAGGAAAATTAATTACATGCAACAAATTTTAAAGAAAAATAATGTAAATAAGGTGAAAAATTTTAAATCTATTGATGAAGACTCCCTCCATGAGAGTAATACGTGATTGAAACACAAACCTGTCCCAGTCACAGAGTCTAATCAAGTAGGGATTATCCTCACTGGCATCATTCAGTGACTGGGTAGATCAATATAACTGTGATTAATTCACTAAAGACACTAGAAGAATTCATTATAACAGTATAATATTTAAGTCATTGGCATTAATATTATGTAAATTTGAAATTGATTTCAAAAGCAGCAGCTTCAAAAAATTGTCAGTTTTTGTATCAAATAGTATTTGATTACAAATACTAATTAAACCCAAGATTTCAGTATTTCAACTAGTGTCATGCTCTTTAAATACATAAACAAGTGCCCAGAAAATTTTGTTTTAAAATCAGCATTTTTATTCGCAGCACTCATTCTACTGAAGGTACTCTGCTGCACGTCTTATGAACATCACTACTAGCCCTGGGCTACAATGGATCTAAGGTAGCACAGGAACTTCAAAGCTGAGCTTGAGACACCAGAGATACCTGGTATTTGGCCCATTCAGTCTCACCTCTACCATTTCCTATTTTTTAGAACTTTGATATGTAGTGCCAATACACAACCTCGTTCTTATCCTAACGTGAAATGTGTAGTATGAAATTCCAGAGGTCAACATCTGGATCTGAAGTCCCATACTTCCAAAAACAAAAGGTGCCATAATTCTGGAAACTCCTGGGTTCAGTGGGCTAAGATGTCATAAGCACAGTTGGTAGTCCAAAATTGCCTGTGATAAAGGCAATGATGTGTGGGATAAGGAGACAGCCAGTGTATTGCAGTAACAGGGCACGAAAGAAGGACGCGGTTTCACCACTATCAAGAGAACAGCCGACGCTCCCAAAAAGAGAACCTGTTTATTATGGATACACAATTTTATAGGGTTTGCAAAGTGAGAGAGGATTGGAAGATGAAATCCCACCTCTTAACCAGACTGGTGCAGTGACCAGTCCATCAGTTTTCCTCCTCCAAGAAGGAATGTAAACAAAGCCAGTGTTTTTAGTACGTGTGAGAAGATCTGACTCGAGAATATAAACTTTTCAGAAGGCTTTCAAAACCAGGGCGACAGTGTATGGTGCCCAAAGTGTATGGAGCTTGGCTGTGAGGGTTTTGGGACTAGGCAATCATCCCATCACCCCAGAGGAGGTAAGCAATGGCCTGGACTTTTGAAGAACTACCTGGAGAAGTCTGTGTAGGTAGAAACTAGTCTCACAAGAATAGTTCAGCCANTCCTTCTCCAAGAAGGAATCTAAACAAAGCCAGTGTTTTTAGTACGTGTGAGAAGATCTGAGTCGAGAATATAAAATTTTCAGAAGGCTTTCAAAAACAGGGCGAAAGTGTATGATGCCCAAAGTGTATGGAGCTTGGCTGTGAGGGTTTTGGGACTAGGCAATCATCCCATCACCCCAGAGGAGGTAAGCAATGGCCTGGACTTTTGAAGAACTACCTGGAGAAGTCTGTGTAGGTAGAAACTAGTCTCACAAGAATAGTTCAGCCAATCATGCAGAAGGACCATCTTAATGTAGAATTAAATGGTTAAGTCATTTTTGTTGCATAAATGAGCAGTAAGTAACTGAGAATTTTGTTGAGACTGTTGATTATAAAGAACTTTACATGATGAAAACAAAAAGCGTGTACCTTGAGACAAATATCTGGTTGTTCTAAGGAAAAATTAAAAGCAGTTGCTGTAATTACCAGAGGTTATATATTTGTTGATGTCCTTTTTTTGTGTTGTGGGCAGGTTTGATCCATCAGCAGAATCCCTCTGAATGGACACTCTTAAAGAGGTTCTTGCTGCTAACAGAAGTGGTTCTGGTATTTGTTTTTTGTCTGTCTGCCCATTCAGTCATGTTTTGAGGTGTTACAGAGAATACTGAATAGCTGAAGAAAAATATGCACTCTCTTTCCTTGAGCTGGTGTTACATTGCTTAAGTGAGGATGGTTAGGATTTACACTGTATCTGGTGCAGGCCAGAAATTCACCTTGGTACTAAAACTTGCAGAACCCTCTGATTGCCATAGCTTTGTATAAATAACTTCATATTACATGCAAGACAGAGTGACTGTCATATGTGTGTTACACCTTTTGCTTTCTTAAATGAATTGTGGAGAGTGACATTTATCTGAGTTCTTGTAGGGAAAGTAGAGAGTAAGAT
>VZTR01019311.1:290354-302719 GCA_013400775.1 Chaetops frenatus
TAAGATCTATTCTTAAATTCCTTGTCAGTTAAAAAAACCTTAATCCAGTAGCAAACCATGTCTTCTGGTGAGGGGATCAGCCAAGATCTTCAGGCACAGAATTTATCTAAGGGCCAGGTCTGAAAGTAGAGTTATGTGACTGTACATGGGCACCAGAGGCAACAATTTCCAAATGAACTTTTTAGCTGGATTTAATTACTAACTTATTCTTACTGCAGAGATGCTGCTTTGAAAGCAGATTGTGAATGCCATAGCAAATGAAGGAGAAGGGTAGAAGGCTGTGGATTTATTTTGCTCTGTTCGTGGGAGTCTGCCTTGTGTAGCCAGGGCTACTAAACACCAAATAAGCAGCATGGTTCTAGAAGTGAGGGATAACAACAAGGAGCTTTATCAGCCAGCTATATCTGAGTCACAGGGCTTCACATGGTTTTCTTAGGGTGACAGAGCAAAGCATAAGACCACAGGGATAAATATAGAACACAGTTATTGGCCTTGGGCCTTTCCTTGCATGATATGTGCTACTCAAGCTTTGGGGCATAGTCTGTAGGGGGATGTCTTTCTGCTTTGATACCTCTACCACAGGGAGCTACTCTAACCCCTCAGATGCTGTAGCAGTAGTGAAATGGGTCTGTTGCCAATCCATGCCGTGCAAACGAAACAAATTTTCTCTCTCAAAGGCTGCCTGCATGCCCACTCAGGCAGAATGTTTAAAGGGTGGTTTTGGCTTAGGGATACAAACAAAGCAAGAGCTGATTATGTATTTCTTTCTCCATATCCTTCCTCATCATATTTTCCTCTTTTCCTTTCCCTTTTTTCCTTTTTTTCCTTTTTTTCCTTTTTTTCCTTTTTTTCCTTTTTTTCCTTTTTTTCCTTTTTTTCCTTTTTTTCCTTTTTTTCCTTTTTTTCCTTTTTTTCCTTTTTTTCCTTTTTTTCCTTTTTTTCCTTTTTTTCCTTTTTTTCCTTTTTTTCCTTTTTTTCCTTTTTTTCCTTTTTTTCCTTTTTTTCCTTTTTTTCCTTTTTTTCCTTTTTTTCCTTTTTTTCCTTTTTTTCCTTTTTTTCCTTTTTTTCCTTTTTTTCCTTTTTTTCCTTTTTTTCCTTTTTTTCCTTTTTTTCCTTTTTTTCCTTTTTTTCCTTTTTTTCCTTTTTTTCCTTTTTTTCCTTTTTTTCCTTTTTTTCCTTTTTTTCCTTTTTTTCCTTTTTTTCCTTTTTTTCCTTTTTTTCCTTTTTTTCCTTTTTTTCCTTTTTTTCCTTTTTTTCCTTTTTTTCCTTTTTTTCCTTTTTTTCCTTTTTTTCCTTTTTTTCCTTTTTTTCCTTTTTTTCCTTTTTTTCCTTTTTTTCCTTTTTTTCCTTTTTTTCCTTTTTTTCCTTTTTTTCCTTTTTTTCCTTTTTTTCCTTTTTTTCCTTTTTTTCCTTTTTTTCCTTTTTTTCCTTTTTTTCCTTTTTTTCCTTTTTTTCCTTTTTTTCCTTTTTTTCCTTTTTTTCCTTTTTTTCCTTTTTTTCCTTTTTTTCCTTTTTTTCCTTTTTTTCCTTTTTTTCCTTTTTTTCCTTTTTTTCCTTTTTTTCCTTTTTTTCCTTTTTTTCCTTTTTTTCCTTTTTTTCCTTTTTTTCCTTTTTTTCCTTTTTTTCCTTTTTTTCCTTTTTTTCCTTTTTTTCCTTTTTTTCCTTTTTTTCCTTTTTTTCCTTTTTTTCCTTTTTTTCCTTTTTTTCCTTTTTTTCCTTTTTTTCCTTTTTTTCCTTTTTTTCCTTTTTTTCCTTTTTTTCCTTTTTTTCCTTTTTTTCCTTTTTTTCCTTTTTTTCCTTTTTTTCCTTTTTTTCCTTTTTTTTTTTTCCCCAAGGAAACACTTCTCTCAGACACTTCTTTGTGCCCTAATGGTCTTTCTGTAGCCCTGCTAAAGGGATAAGTGCATGCTAAAGAAATTTATCAATATACCTAGATGGCAGAAGGGAGTATAAAAGAAAGATGTCAGTAAATTATAACTTATGCAGAAATCTCTAAATATACAGAGAATTAAATCAAAACTTCCATTGAAATAAAATTTTAGTCTATGAGAAATTGTAGATAGGTTTCTGATCATGTCATGTTTGAGCTGTGGATCAAAAATCTTCTAGTGTTATTGATTATACATAGGAAAAACCCCCACTTTAGGAGAAATATGCATAAAAGCCCACTCTGTTAAAGGCTTTGTGTCTTGAGTAGTACTTGTGCTTATGTTTTGATGTGAGTAAAGGTTGTAATGGTAGATGCTGCTCTGAACATTGAAAATTCATTGTCCACGTGCCCAACAAGAGAGGGGTATTCTTTTTCAGCAAGGCTTATTGCTGACCACTGATGACATTTGTGACCATTATCTACAGTCTGTCTAAACCAAGAAGTTCCCTGTAACATTTTGGATTGTGAAATGATTGCCTGTTTTTAGGATACTATACTTGACTCCAAAGGAGGCGTTCTTTTTTTTCTTTTAAATAGAAGTCGTGTTATTAATTCAATCCATGTACTCCTTTTTTTTTTGTTCTCACTCTCCTACATATCCTTTTTGCTGACTGCAGAACTGCAGAATACTGAATTCTGCCAGTGCCTTCTTGGCACAGTGTCACTGGTTTCCACAGAAAGGAATCTGGTCCAACCATTACTGAAAAAGGGAGCCTAGATGATATTATCTGGCATTCTGTCCAGTCATATCTTGAAAACCTCCAGTGATGGGGACTCCAATATGCCACTGGGGAGGTTGTTCCAGTGGTCAACTGTTCTTATTGTGAAATTTTTTTTTCTCATATCAAGATAAATCTGCTTCTGATGCCACTTGCACCCTTTGCCCCTTGACCTCTTTGTGTGTCTCTGCTCTTTTTGTAGCTGCCCATTTAGTATTGGAATATTGTGATGAGATCTTCCTTGAGTTTTCTTTTCTCCAGAAAGACGAGATCTTACTCCTTCAGTCTTTCCTCACCAGGCAAGTTCTTCAGACTTTTGGTTATTTTCATGGCCATTCGGTAGACCTTGTCCGTTCTCTCTATGTCTTTTTTGAATTGTAGGGACCAGAACAGGAAACAGTGCTCCAGGTGCAGCCTGACAAGCTCTGAGGAGAGTGGAATGATCGTGCCTCTAGCACTGCTAGTATTCCCCCTGTGGCTGCAGTCTGATTTGCCTTCATTGCTGCAGTGGTGCTCAGTTGACTCATGTTCCATCAGGGTCCTTGTGTCCCTTTCAGCAAGGCTGCTCCTCAGCCCACAGATCTCAGCCCATACTTTGGTTATTTTGCTCCAGGTGCAGGACCTTGCACTTTGTTGCTTTTGAACTTCATGCTGTTTTTGATATCCCACCCTTCCAACCTGTCCAGGTCTCTGTATGAGATGCACATTCTACAAGCCTTGCACAAGCACACTAACACATCTTTTAGCATGCTGGAGACAATCTGTTCTGTGGTTAATTTTTTTTTTTTAATCCATAATCTTTCTTCACCACTTGAAAATTAATGGGAATAAGAGTTTTGGGATTTATAAGTTTTATTCACAAGTGGCAAACGATTAATTATTGTTGTGGACTTAATTTATGTACCTCTTCTTGTCACTAGATGGAGGTAGGCAACCACAATGAGGGCAGCTGTCCCTAAGTTTTTTTTCTTATGAAAGGCAAGCGATATATTCTGTGATGATTTGGACAGCAGGGAGTGTATTTTATCATTAGAAATACTATTCCTGTACAAGGTTGCTTGAGGATAGGATGACATTTGCACTTGCCAATCTGTAGCTTTCCATCAAAGCAAACTTTTTCACTGGAATCTGTTTTAAATGAAAACTAGTCTGGGTATAATTTTATCTGATACGTTTTATTATCAGTAATCCACTTTTGGATTTAGATAAGCATGAGCATTTTTTAGATCATGCATAGATGTGTTTGTGTGCAGAAATTACTTTACTGCATGACTGAAGACAAAAAGAGGAACTTAATAACATTAATTTAATGTCTACTATAGCCTGGAACTAAATAGATAATATATTATGTATGTTCTTGTATTAGCAATTATGAAATGCAAAGCTGTAAGTTTTACACTGTGTTTGTGTATTCCCAGCATACAAGAAAGAAAAATATAAACAGTCTTTTCAGTTACAGCTTTCAGATGTTCCTCATTTATAGTCACAGTTTTGGGATCTTTTCACTAAGATCCCACTTCATCTTTCCAGCTTAAGTCGCTACTTCTTGTTGCTTAGTTTCTAAAAAATGATTAATTTATAGGGACATTTTGTAAACAGTGAGAGAAGGAAAAATTCTGTTCCTTCAGCTACGGAAGACAGCCACAAACCAGTCATTTAGCCTCAGAGTGCTCTGTGCAGACATGTACAGCTGTGACAATGGAGTAAAACTTGGTCTCAGAGATGATCTAGTATTACCTGTCAGATATAGGAGAGCCACAGTGCTGCATACTGAGCTTCTTGGGAATTACTAGATTTTACTTTTCTAATTTTGTAGGTGAAACTTGCCTATATGTCTCTCTCCTTCGTTTCACAATGAAACAATAAGTTAATAAACATCCTGACCTTGCAGAAATAGTGGTGAATTAACTCAGTTATTGCAGGTTTATATAATTATCATCCATTTTCTACAGAGTTAACCACGGCTGTGCATTTGCTGCAGGATTATTTAGAATGGGGTTTGGTGAACTGATCACTGGTTCTTTCAGATACAACAGTGGCATCTTCATGTTGTACCATTCCGATCTCTGGCTCTCACTTGGGGAAGTGTCCCTCCACAGAGAGTTAAACCTGGCTGGTACAGCTAGAGCTGAAGGGAAGAGTGTTGGTAAGTGGGAGAGGGGAGGAGATAGTGGCATACAAAGGATTATTGAACTACATGAAAACACATATCAACTTAGCCAGGTAGCTTGTCTCTGCTCTGCATGTGTATGTGTGTGTGTAACAGTGGGTCCTTTGGACAAGATTACAGCAGTTCATATCCTGAATGTGATCCATCCTCTGACCATCTGTGAGGGTCATGATTGTGAGGCTGTATCCACAAGTATATTTTGTTCTTAGTGGATTTCTCTTCCTTTAATTTAAGCATTGCATTTAGGGTGGATTTTTGAGACTTTTAAAAAATTCTTTTAGCCCTCACAGCATCCTGTGGCAATGAGGTTCATAGTTTATTTATTGCTGCATGGAGAAATACAGCTTTTGTCTGATTATTTCCAGTTCTCACACTGTAAGAAATATTAAAGTTTTTCCCTACTCACCTCCTTCATCCTGTTTATTATTTCAGGTTCCTCCATCATATTGTTCTTAGGGCGTGTACAGAGTTATGGAGAATGAGGACTAGAGATGATTGGAATATAGGAAATGCAGAGAGATGGAGAAAGCATCATCAGCGAAGTTTCCTTGTAAATTTTGGAAAAGAGATTTAATTGAAATTGCTCTGCTTGGCCACTTGAGTTGTGTTGGCCATTGAAGAAGCTTTTACTCTGTATTCTCAAGGACATTAAGTTGCTTTCTGATTTCTCATGGGTGTAGAATACTCTGCAGTGAGGCAGTTTCTGTAGATATTAATGATATAATGCTGCTCAAGTTGTTGAGAAATGTTTTTCTTTTCCAAGATAGAGTCCTATATTTAGTGGCCTGTAGGGTGCTGCTACAGAGTAGAACTGTCTGCACAGATTTTTTCTGAACTATTATAGACAAGACTTGCCTGCTCTTCCTCCTACACATGCTGCTCTTTTCAAAACCTAACAGGGTTTCACAAAGCTACAGATGTTTCTTACCAAATTTTCCACCTGCAATGCCAGCAGCATGAACTCACGTGGCAGTGAATGAGATTTACCACCTCCTTCTTCCTCCTTGTTGCCAGGACATCTGAAGAATTTATCTCAGCAGCCAGCACTATCTGCTTAAGGTCTTTTGAGGTTCATTGGAGGTTGTAAATTTTTCTTCTCTTGGGGTCTCTTCTTTAATTTTTTAATGTAGTTTGTTTTTTGTTTGTTTGCTTGGGGTTTTTTTGTTTTGTTTTTTTTTGGGTTGGTCTAGACCTGTGTATTCATTCTGACACACCAAATGTATGCTTCAGACTCGAGTTACAGTTTTTTTATTTCGATATGGAGAAATGTGGAATCACAGGTGTCCTGGTTCAAAGTAAGTGTCTTAAACAGCTTATACTCAAGGGGTCGTTGTAATAAGGAACTTGCTTCTTTCTTTTCTCCTCCAGCTTTTCTTTGACTTCTCTCTGACTCGTTTTTCCATTTTTGTTGTGTATGCACCCCTGCCTTTGCCTTCCCTCCTGTAAGTGGGGTGGGTTATTTCCATCCATGCAGCCGAGCACATGCACACAGGGATCATGTGTCTTCAGTCTGGTCTTGCAGAAGCTCCTGTTTGAGAAGCTGGGAGGGCCATTGCACTGTAGGAGCTGTGAGGGGAGGGAGTGAGAACCATACTTGGTGCAAAAGACAGTTCCAGGGAATTTTACTTTTAGGGGTTTTACTAATTACGATATATGTACAAGGCCTCATTCACAACACTGAAACAATTCAAATGTTGCTGGAACAATACATATTTGTCTAGTTTTTGGGAAGTGGAGTCTAACCAGGTATAACTTGAAAACATGGACTTATTTTTTTTTAAGACTGAAAAAAAAGTTTTTCTTGCAAGCAAGTGGAAGGACAGGACGTTTTCAATAGGACTTTGTTTTCCGTGAAGAAAGTAACACTACAAATTGTCAACAGCTACAGTCATGATAACTCTATTGAAATGGAAATGAGCCCATCATTAATCTCTGTGAGCTTTGGATTTAAGTTTTAATGACAAAAATAGCCATTATGAGAGTATAAGTAGAATGCATTCCATAATTGCTTTAATTAACCCAGTCCCCTTCTGCAGAGCTAGCTGACGAGCTGTCAGCCTGACTGGCTCAGGGAAAAGTCCTGCAAAAAGCTGTAAGAACCTGTAAAATGTATCTAGTGAATTATGTATGCTGGAAGACTCTCTGTCAGACTGTGTTTTTGTTGCTACCTATGTCTTCTAGACTAATGCAAGGAAGGACTTTAAAGAGGAAAGTCTTTGGAGGCTTTACCTGAGGGGGCTTAAACATCAGCAGAATTCAGCTAAATGTGTCCTTGTTGATTTCAGTGACCTTGTGCAGGCTTTTTAGCAAGGCTGGCCTTTCTTGTTCCAAAACAGCATTGGATTAGAGAAGCAGTGTAAATAACATATCTGTGTGCTGTTAGGATCTCTTTTAAATTCTGCCCTTGTAATCCTTGTATGGTCCATTTGTATGGTGCAGACCCTCTTGCATTTTAATTGCAATATTGAAATGGTAGAGGTATTTTGCTTAAGTAAGATAGAAGCTGTGCAGTGTTGGTGATACTTCCCTCAGTTGTGAGTCCCTGAGCCTGCTGTTTGCTTCTGTGGGTCTGTGTGTATGTCTGTGAGTCAGGAACTGCTATGTCACATAGTGCAACACAGGCTGTGACAATGTAGGGCTTCCAACTTTAACTTGTCTTCTTAAATGCCAGGCTTTCATTCTGTATTATTATATAAAGTAACAACCTGACCGGGTCAGAGACCCCTCTGACCTACTTTTCTTAAAAGGACAGCCTTTAGTCCTGCTCTGTGGGCAATATCCAGGGTTTTCCAGTGTTCAGCAGTTTCATGCTGAGGCCAGTGTGTGTGGCAGCCAGGGCTTCAGGTTTGAGCTTGTCCCTGCCAGGGGCAGGTGGGGGCAGTTACCCCCCTGTGCTGAAGCTGCAGTTCTCATGGTCTTCTGAAACCTATTAACAGCTGCTTCTACAGTCACTGTTCATTTAGGGTGCCTTGGTTGTACTGTTGTTCAGGGCTTCAGTGTTGGAATAGTCAGAAAACGTCTCCTTTAAATATACTGCAACAATGTTTTAAAACAGAATTGACTCGCTCTGGCCAAAATACTGCGATCTTTAACACCTTCTACGACAGCTGTTGGGGTTTGATTTGCTGCCGTCGTATATCCTTCCTTATTTTCTTGAAATCCGTGACAAAGTATTTGCAAGCCTTCTGCTCTTCCATCATTCAAACCTCTAAAAAATATTGAACAGAGTCAAACCAGGATAGAACTTAGGACTCCTTTTGAAAAACTTAATCCATTCTGACAGTAAATTATTTTTAACTGGTCCTTCAAAAAATTTTTTCTTTTGTTCAGCTGTGAATTTACCCTATGATGGGTTTTTTGTTCACTGTATTTTTAAAGTTAATTAAGAAACTATAATCTGGAATTATGTAAAAGCATAGCTAATATCAGCATGTATCCTGTACACTCCCTACTTCTTACCCAACAGGCTACTTTCTTTTGCCTTAAGAATAATTTTTTTTTAGGTTAAGAAGTGAAAAATTAACACATAGTTTAATGAACAAATTTCATACATAGTAATTTGTTTTTATAAGTGTTGATTTTTCTCTGTTTTATTATGAAATAAGCATATTTTTCAAAAGTAAGGATGTGCCATTTTAAATTTTTTAAATTTCCTCTTATGTTGTAAGCAATTCTGATTTTTTTTCTCCTTTCCTTTTTTCTTTTCCTCTCCCCTAGTTTTTACCCAAAGTGTGTGTCTTGGATGAAGGGAGACCATGGGAATTGTTGAGGAGATAGAAAGTCTTAAAAATGAAAGAAAAGAACCCCTTGATTTCTATTGAAACAGCACGTGAGGAGAAAAAAAGAAAAAGCAGTGAAAACTCCCACTTGCAAATGTTTAAAATTAAATTCTATTTAAATTAACTTCTAAATAGTCTTTTTGCCAAACTGAGCCATTTCTGCTTTACTGGAGCATTTCCCTCTTGCCAAGAACCAGCACTTTCCATCCAAACTACCTCAGTTCCAACCTTTTCTCCTGCTGCTTTTCTTTGTATCTCAGTAGTTATTCCTAGTCATGACTGGCTTGCAGTTTGCCTACATATTAGGATTTCAGTTTCACCTATGCTTGAAGTATCAAAGGGCTTTTTGCCCTTCTCAGACCACTTTGCAACTTCTGTGTGTAGCACTGTGTATATTTGGTATGTCAGGTTTAGAATATTTGAGAATATTTTGTTATGGAGTTTGCTGTTTCTTAAATATAGACATCTTAGATAGGGAGGTTAAAACATTTTTGAGGTGATGCATCAAATTCCAGAACCTGCAATTTTATTTTTTTGTTCCTTATTGTCTGATGCTTTTACCAAACACCCAGAATCAGTCCTCAAACAAGCAGCTGTGCTGGTGCAACTTATTTATATCTGTTTGGATATATTTTTGTTTTGCTTTTTTATTTTCTGTAAAACTTGACTTACTGTTTATCTTTTGATATTTATGTGTGGGCATTTCTTCTCCTTTGAGGGCACATGTGCTTCCTTTAGGGCCCAATTAACATTTTTAGTTGAACTATAGGTTAGCTTATGAATATTGCCATATCTATTTTTTTTTAATATACAATTTCACTTTCCTTTTTTTATTAACATATCTGAAAGCATTGGAGACCTGTTTGGTCCCTAAACCAGAAGTCTTGTACTTTAAATTCAAAATGCACTTCTTTAATGACAGCACACTGTATATACCCAGAGCAGTGTCTCTCTTGTGTCCGCATTAGGCCTCAGAGCTCTTGAATTCCAGATTCTTTATTTTCTGATGAAACAATAGATCATCTAAGGCAGATACTTTTTTTCTCTGCCTCAGTTCCTTTAGATGCAAAATTTGGGCAAAGGAGCTACTGTTTCCATTTGTATCCAATATGTCCAGAAAATATTCTGAATTAAATAGTCTAAACTAGTACCATTTTCTTAGCTGTAGAAGACCAATTTTTTTTCATGTTTTTTTTTTTGAGTTTTTATCTCCCTATTTGCTCTCTGGAATCCATGGACTCTAGTGACCCTTGCACTGATTTGGAAGTTTATTTCTTTTCATTGCTGTTTGGGGTTTGAAACACCTTGTGTATATTAAGACTTGAGCATAAGCAGCCTTCAAAACCAGGACATTTTTCTCACTTTAATTCCATTTTATTGCTTCTGTACACTTAATCTACCTTCAAAAATGCTGACAATCAAAAATATTGTTCCATAGTTTTTTCAGTTTGCATTAGTATTCCTTGTAATGTAAGCTATGTTCAACATGGAAGAAGGAGAAGATTAGAAAAAAAGAAGTTGAAAAAATTAAATTTTTGTTTAGCAAATTGAAGTTCTTTTCTACCTGCAGTTTAATTCAGAATTATAATATATCATGGGTTTTATGTTCTAATAAGACCTAGGAAATTCTGGCATTATTAGAGGCATTTTTTTTGTCAGTAAAACATGAACCACAGAACATACAGCTTGTTGAACCTTTAAGCAGGCTTTACAGATAGTTAAGGGGAAAACCAAGCTTTGAGGCAAAAATAGATAAAATTAGAAAGAAAATGCAATTTAAGATGAAAATAAGTAATAAAGGAGGAGAGGGAAACACAAAGTATGCAACAGATAAGCCAGCAGTGTTTACAGCCTGTGTATCTGTGGCCTACCTTAGGTCTGCACCACTTTCATCCTTGGCAGCCAACTGCCAAACCATCCACTGCTTCCACTGAGAAATGCCTGATCTCATGTTTATTGACATGCAGAGGAGAGATCTCCACTCTCATTTGTAAATGGTGTTTCATCTTCTTACTTATTCATAGATCTTTGAAGTGCATGCAGTAGGAAAAATACATTTCTACAAAGGAAGGAAAATGGGATGTTTATACAAGATGGTACCTTTATTTGAAAAATCTGAAGCATCTATACAATATAGCATAGACTTCATAAATAAATGTACAGAGCATATTATCAGTGCCTATTGAGAAGAGTAGGGCATTCTCGAGAAAGTAATTTCTTTGTCATATCCTATGGAGTGCTATCCAATTTACCATCATTAATAATTCTCTTTATGAGTCATTTTATGCTGATCACTTCTCAGCTATTCATATAATACAAATGCCTGCATAAAAAGTCAAAAGATAAAACATTACATTCCTGGTTCAATAAAACAAATGGCAGTCGGAGAACTTTTGTCTCAACCCCATAATCAATATTATAACCAATATTAGCTCATTCTTTTATTTTATCTTTAAAAAATAGTTTCTGAAGGACTGATAAAACCTCAGAAGTGAATAATGTCATTGTCTGTCACATTATTAATAATTTTTCAATGGTAAGAAGTGTTCCAATTAATTTCAGGTTTTAGTTTTGAGAACTTCAATGATGCTTCATCTTTTCCATTTGAGTCTGTGTGCATGTACACAAGCCTGTGTAGTCATGGCAGTGATGGAAAATGCTTCTTTTAGCTCCAGGGATTAAGCTTCTCTCCAAAGTCTTGTTGTTGTCAGTGTTTGAGAGGGGAGAAAAGACAACAGAGGGAATTTCAGACTGAGCATCTGTTGTCTTCTGCAATTCTTGCACTTTGCAGAACTGGTCATTGAGATTCAGCATCAAACATAAATTTCTGAAGCTTCCTTACCACAAATGATTCACACAGGGACTTAGTGGAATACAAATATATATTTCCCTTTGAATAAATTATTCAAATCTGGCTTGGAACAATGGTTTTTAACTTCATTTTCAGATGCAGAAGTTCATACCCTTTATTAGTTCATAAATGAATAAACTGCATCTGCTTTGTAGTTCCAGTATTTTAATACTTTTTCTATAACACAGAAATTTGTAAGCATGGATTTAAAAGCATTTTGAGACAGTTTTGTGAGCTAGACTTTTATCAGTCCTTTTATAGGCTAGACACACAACAAATCTGTTATTTAGTTTCTTATTAGTCACACTCTCAAATACCACATAACTTCTGATGGACAAGTGAAATATTTAGGTTTTTTATTTTTCATGCTTGTGTAGTTTAGCTGTAATGCCAGTTACCAGTGTCAGTGTTTAAGATAGCAGTGTGCTGGTGTCAGCTGGGATGGAGTTAATTTGTTTCCTAGTAGCTGGTGCCGTGCTGTGTTCTGGATTCAGTATGAGAATGATACTGATAACACACTGATGTTTGGTTGTTGCCAAGCAGTGCTTACTTCAAATCAAGAATTTTCAGTGTCCCAGGCTCTGCCAGGGAGGAAGTGCTTAAGAAGCTGTGAGAGAGAATGGCCAGAACAGCAGACCTGGCCCGGCCAAAGGGATATTCCATATCATGGAATGTCACACTCAGGACATAAACTGGAGGGAATTGGCTGGGAGATGCCAATGGTGGCTCAGAATTGGCTGGGCATTGGTGACTGGGTGGGGAGCAATTGTATTGTGCATTACTTGTCTTTCTTGGGTTTTATTTCTCTTTCTCTTTGTTGTCTCTCATTTAATTTCATTATTGTTAATATTATTAAAATAATTTTTTATTATTTTCATTATAATTTCTATTTTATTTCAATTATTTAGCTATCTTA